>JAHZNA010000316.1:0-14374 GCA_027743935.1 Sinodicranocentrus sp. ZH6
AAGACCATTCATGGGATGGGTAATAGGGTTAAGATATATGAGGAATGATAATCATAATAAATAGTGCAAACTCATTCTCATCATCCTTATTTTCACATTGGCCTTTTAGTTCAAAGAGTTTGGGCTAGCCCTGACTTTGACTTGGTGAATACAAAAGGAGAAGATTTTATCGAGAGGAATGTTATCAAAAGAAATATATTCTTTGGTTATGTCATGTGACTTGTTAGATGTCCAGAGAGAGAGACATTTTGTCTGGAATGGGATGCTATATGGCACATCATAAATGTCACCAAAAGTCTAAAGTAATCTTGCTTTATATGAGGGATCATGGAGAAGATAATGTTTTTTTGAGACAGGACGGCGACTTGAAAAACGTCCCTTTTTCCTCACCTTCAACAAAAATATTTGTTTTTGTATCTTCACACCATCACCCTTTCTCACTATCATTACCATCTCGTTTTATTTTCTTGTGAATTCGATAGTTTTCTCACTTTGTTCACAGAGGAAAATAAGTGTCTGGGATGAAGGGAGAGATGATAATGATAGTGGTGCCGGCTTGGAGAAAAAAATTGTCCACGGCTAAACGATTAAAAGTTTTGAGCTTTCATCTCCAGAACAAATATTATTCTAGGAAAAGGCATATTGCTAAAAAAAAAAGAGTTATTCTCGAGGGAAGATTCTTTTGAGGAATAAGAGAGACATTGACATAGCTGACTAATAGCTACCTTCTTCATTTTTTTTGAAGATCAAACCTCGTCATTATCCTGATTCGTCTCCCTTTCTTCCAGAAAGTGACTGTGTCGCGGAGCATGCATGAATGCAGAGATGATGATGAAAAATAATGATCTATCATGGGACCAGCATCATCATCTTGGCTATGTGTGTACCTTTAGGATATTAGAGATAATTAGCTCGGCTATTCACAAAAGAGATGGATGGAAAATGAGCAAGATGTATTCAACTCGGGTAAAATTCCAATGTCTGTGTTATTAGCTGAGTATGTGTCGTATGGAACAATGGAGGGAAATCAGGCAAAGGTAAATAAATACAGAGATGATCTCTCTCTCCAGAGCTGAGAAAAAATAGTTATGTAAAAGACTTAGCCGACCAGAGAAGATATGGTGATCGAAGTGATCAAGGTCAGCAGAGATAAGAATGTGAAAGAGTTATTTTTTCTCTTAATGCATGGGAAAGCCCCTCCGGGGTGTTAAAAAAAAATTGGAAGCTGAAGAAAAAAGGTGGTAAATTGTGACTCACAGGATTGGACTAGATCAGTGGCTTAAATTTTGAATGGATTGAATTGATTTTGAAGAATTTTTTACTATGAATTATGCAAATGAGAAAAAATCTTCCCAAGTGAGGTAGACAGCTTGGGGCAGTTCCTTGTTTGAAGGTTGGAAGGTGCCTGGAGCTCTACTCTAAATTCGAAGAAGTGCACAAGAAAAATTTCAGTGCTTTTGAGCATTTTCCCATAAAAACAATGAGCCATACTCTCACATTTTGAAGACTATTCAAACAACCACTTTTTTATGAGTAGAGCCCACTCCCCTTAAGTTTTCCGCTCTGCATCACGTTCGCACTTGTTTCAGTCTTTTTGAAGCAGAGTGCATTTGTAAAAGCTGAAACCTGTGATTACCCTTTTTCTCTGAGAGAGAATAGCAAAGTAATGGAGAGTGAGTGAGCACACATCTTTATCAATTGGGAAAATCACAGCTCATGTAAATGCCCCGTTGCTGCCCTATTGCTCTAAGGTGGTGTGCTATGCTTATTCCTTTATACTATCGTGGTAGATATGTGCCGTTGTCTTGAAGAGGTTGCACCGTGTGAAAATATATTTTTTCTCTTTTGCATCTTCCAAATCCTTCATCCATCATCATCATCGTAATCATGTTGCATCATCATTAAACATTATCATTAAGCTTGTGACTGTGTCTTTAAAAACTTGGATTTTTTTAGCATTCCGAAAAATTGTTTCCTCTTGAAAAACAAACGTTAGCAACTTGTTCCACAATTTTGAGAACATTTATTTTAAAGAAACGAGAAATATATGCATAACGATATGTATAATTTATGCAATTTGTATTGTTTTCTTTTTGAGAGACAGCATGAAATTGGTTTTTACCTTTGCCACAACAGCATCATCATTTATTACATTTTTTTTCATTTTTGTTCTTTATATTTTCTTCCTCGTCTCCCAGTTTCTATTCTATGGGGAATGATGAATCTCAGTTTTTCCATAGGGTTTATTACTTTTGCATAAAAATTAGCAATAAATCCATCCCGATTTGAATTGGTTCTTGAAAGGACAAAAAAATGCAAAGGTACTCTCGGAAAATGCAAACTAAACCACAAAACGGAATTCAAATGGTCAATGACAGGAAAAAACGGTAAGGTACACAAGAGAACCTGGTCAAGATAGAGATAATGCTTATTCGGCATTCCTTTTGTATCTGTTCCCGTTTCAAGTCATAAATCCTCTAAAATGATGGTATATTACATTCCATTCTGATTTTTTCTCTCTTGAGGGCATCTCAATTGCTCAATTTTGTTTTGGAAAATGACAACGACAAAAATCCTTCGATTTGTTGAGAGATGAGATAGATGAGAGTAGATACATAAAAAAATAGTTTTTTTTATCAAGAAAAATATTACCATGAGTTTTGGTGTGGCTTACCAGAGATTTTTTGACATGCTATGCATTTTTTTTGTTTTAATAAGAATTTTTATTTGTTCCAACTTAACCCTAACTTACGAGGAAATTTAATACCTATTTTTTCTCTCTTGAGGGCATCTCAATTGCTCAATTTTGTTTTGGAAAATGACAACGACAAAAATCCTTCGATTTGTTGAGAGATGAGATGAGAGTAGATACATAAAAAAATAGTTTTTTTTTATCAAGAAAAATATTACCATGAGTTTTGGTGTGGCTTACCAGAGATTTTTTTGACATGCTATGCATTTTTTTTGTTTTAATAAGAATTTTTATTTGTTCCAACTTAACCCTAACTTACGAGGAAATTTTGAAAGAGAACAAACACAAAATATAATTAGCATTCTTTTCAAATATTTTTACGGAATGTAGAGAAAGATGTGAATAACCGGAGATGAATGATGAAATAATTTTTAAGTGCAAAATTAGCATCCCATTCAAGATTAAGTTTACCCTGAGGCTTTGTCAAGTTGAGAGAATTTTTTTGGGTAGAAATTACCATTCATTTTGAAGAGAATTATTCATTTTTCTGGTGTAAATAGAAAAGAGGTTACAGAGTAAACAGAGGAGAGGGGAAGAGTAATAAACTCAGCTTTTTTGACATTTTTCATGAAAAAAAATTAAACTCTAGCTGAGCTGTTATCAACATGACTTCTGTGAAGAAAAGAGAGTTGCTCACGTGTGTGGTTTTTTATTTGCTCTTTTCCTCAATTTTCAATTTTTAGCTGAGACTTTTTTTCTGGCGGAATGGCGGAGGGGAAAGATATGTGTAATAATTTGTGTGAGATTTTTCTTTTTTGACATTTGACAATAGAATTTTTTGTACTTGCATCTTCAGCACCTTAACCTTCCAAGGAAGAGGTAAGGATGTAATCATGGTCGTCTCAGGATTGACAAAAAAGAGTCGTAAAAAAGGATGAGAACAAGTTGACAAAGACTACTGTGACGACAATCATAGTGGTGTGTGCGGTCGTGCCTTTAAAAATTTGAAAATGTCGGGGTCTTTTTTTTACAACTTTGGCAAAAAATCGTAATGAACTCAGTTATTCACGATTCAAAAATATATACACATCCTTCAAAGCTCCTTTACAACTTCAACCCCCTTTTTTGAGTGGAAAAGGGTTAAATGTTTGAATTGAAAGAGTTGAGTTCTTTTTTTTTCCAACTTGAATGATAAAAGTCACCCACAAAAAAATCCAGAATATAATAACAATCATGAGTGAAAACCGCATTGGAAAAGAAAAGAATCTTTATATTTTGTTCCACTTGAGGTGGAACAAGTGTGAGGAGGAGAGCAAGGGTTAAAAAAGTGAGTGTGTAAAAATACCCCTATGTGTAAAAAAATCTTTATAAAATCCCAGTAAAAAGATATAGAGACATAATGGTCGTATGAAGAGGGAAGAGGTGAACATGTGAGAAAAAACACGAGCATTCATCCATCCATGCTAGTATCACTGTTATTATTGCCATTACATCATATCCCATTAGAGACATGCGTTATGATGAGGTTACACATATATATCCTATTTTCTGTGACTAGTTGAAAATGCCGAGGATGCAGAGAGAGCAACAGTTTAAGGGTCATTACACCGATCATCATCCTCATCACAAGAGGAGAGATGGAGAGAAAAAAGAAAAAGATTTTCTTCGTCATCTCTCTCTCGTCGTACCTTACAACTCTACATACCTTCGAGAAGAGGATTGTAACTCGTAAAAAAATTGTTACGAGTTGGGGTCGGGCGGTGCGGAGGAAAAAGAAAAGAAAAAAATGAACTTTTTCTTTAGTCGAAGAAGCGCATTCATATTTATCAATAAAGACATATGACGACTGAGAGAGAAGAAAGATGAATTGCGCTGAAGATTGAGAGAGGATATTTGTTGAGAAATGATTATTAGAGTAATCGACTCAAATGAGATGAGTATATTGCTTTAGAGATAAGAGCACATATTTGTTTTTTTAGACACAATTTTTGTGAATGGTGAAAGGAAACTATGAGGAAGTTTGATAAACAGGTTAGTAAACGAATGCAAGCATGACGAATTCTCATTGACACTTATTTTTTTTAGCGAGGATAATATCCTCATAAAAACTGGGAATGTGAGATGGAGCCAGATAAATAGCTAAAAAGAGAGAGATAGTTAAGTGGATGAGGTGATTTGGGAAGGGATATTGATACGAGATGTAAATACAAATGAGAGTAGCTGGACTCCAGAAATGGAGACAGGATTCTGTGATAAAGGACAATAGACTGTTTGTGCGTAAATGTTGCAATAAAAAGATTGCAGACGAGAAAGAGATTTAGTGCTAAGGATAACTGCTTAGGGAGACGTTTTGGAGATGAAGCACGAGGGAAATTATTTATGTGACCTTTGAAGTTTGCTAAAGGATTGGGTTTCATGATGTGTTTTTATATAGGGTTACTTTTTTGGAGATTTGGACGCCGATAATGTCATTTTTAAGTTTGAAATAGATCCTGCAGTTAGTAGATATTATAGTGGCTGCTACCCGAGCTAAATATTCGTAAAATAAGCGAATTAGCAAAAATTAGCATGTCAACAGGCAAGCGCAGTAAATGTTTTGGAGGTGGAGTTTTTTCAGATTGTGATGAGATAATGGCTCTGATTTAAAAAGGATTTTGTAAAACTTGCTGCACTATCTTGTAAGGTTGGACATATAAATATAATATAATAGTATAAAAAGATGCAAAGATTTTAGTGTTTGCTGCTGTCGTCTCCCCAATTGTGCATCTGTCTTGGGGGCTTGCGCATGCGTGAAATATTTTACAGGTGTTAACAACAAAAGCTGTTGCTCACTTTACATATCACTTTTTTTTGTTTACTCATACAACAGAGAAAAGTACACAGAGCATTGTTGTAAAGGAGATAGGAGCAAAGATGAGCATTCTTATAAGGATATTTTTAAAGAAGATTCTCGGACTTGCTGTAGAGAAATATGTTATGCAATAAGAATTCAATATTTTGTTAAGTTATGCTTTTTGGCTCCGTGATGCTTCCCTCTCAAAAAAGGTGCTAATGTCTAGAAAATGTCTAAATCAAATTAGATAATGATACTGTATGTTTTTCTCTTTTAAAATCGACCATAAGTCACATTGAAACTGGAAGGAGGCGCCTTGTCAAGTCATCGGCGACAGATGGTCAACAAGCTTTTGAAGTTTCCTTCAGCAAACATTCAAAGAGAAGGATACAGTGGCGGATGGACAATTATGCTCATTTGTATTCATTTTCTTTTACAAAATTGAATATTCTCTTGCCAGTTTATAGTTTTAAGTAAATAGAGAGAGAAAAATGGTGAGAAAAAATAGGATGAGATGATATGTGCAGGCTTTCATTTGCTCCTGCTTTTGAAGCCGGTGAGAATTGTAAATGTTTAGTTTAGTTCCAACTCGTTGAGTGACCAAAGAGCAGCATGGAGGGATGAGAAAATATATTTTTTTATGCATTTTGGAGATTTAGCGGAGCGCTCATGCAATATTTATTATTATTATGACAAGCATATAGGCTTGAAGAAGACTCAAAAGTTGGAGAGAAAATTTTCAATGCTATTTCTCCTCTTCTTCACCGTTAGCCCTCTTTAGCTTCATGTAAGAGAGGGAGATCGGCTTCCGTGGGATTTGCGTGAAATTAAACACACCAGACGAATTTCCCACACTTCCTAAAAAGAGATACACTTCCACTGGGAAAATAGCTTTGGTGTCTATTTATTTACTTTTAGTGGATTGTATGAACTTTGCGAAAATAAAGTAAAGGGTTAAGAGGATATAGGTGGGAAAAATTATTATAAATCATGCGAAAAAAGTGGAGGTTAGGAACCTTGGGTGAAAAGATGGGATATCAAAAGACTCATCTCTCGTCGCTTCTTCCTTGATAGATTTATCACCTTTGCCTTAATGAGATCGTGCCAAGAAGTTAGCTCTTCTGAGATGCTAAATAGCACACTATTACAGGGTATCGCACATCATCGCAGAAGTTTTTGGTGAGTACCGTCTTTTTTTTTGAAGGGGAAAAAAGTTGAAGATAATTTTCCCGTGAAATTGATGTTGCGACAAATTATCACCGTTTTCATCTTCATCATTCGCCATCACCTCGATTACAAGGGAAAAAAAAGCATATCTTGGTAAATTTACTTGGGACTACTTTTCTTCAAGATTGCCGGTCTCGTAAAGCCCCGTGAGAGAATCAAGTTTCGTCAATCATGTCAAAAATGTCAATAAATCATCGAATGGGAGAAAGAAAATACTGTAATTTTTTTCGTAGGAGAGGAGGAGAGAGGGAAAAAAAGATAATTTGCCACTTGATGTTTGCAACGAGAAAATCATACAGGATGGGTGATCATTAAGGGGGGAAATATTCTACATAATTATGATAATTTTATACCAATGGATGATCCCCGAAGAAGTTGTTCTCTGGGAAAATAATATTTTCCAAGTGAAGTTTGAAGTTCAAATACAAGTTTTGGTTAAGTTTTAAAATCTCGATGGAATGTTGGGGTGGAATTTAGGACACAAATGTCCTCTTTAGAAGACCAGCAGAGGGCGTACATTGTATCTAAGTTTTGCTTGGCTTCAAATTGATCTACTCAAAATTTTTTGAATTTAGGAAATCCCGGAATGGCGTTGGAGTCATATACGTAAATTGTTATTTTTTAAAGGAAGCAGAAACACGGGCGGAAATGGCTCAGTTGAGTGGAACAGTCAAAGTGAGGCAAAGCCAGGTGCAGACGTGCATGAAGACTTGGATTTTTATTCCATTTCTTGGAAGAAAAAAAAATATTGAAAAGAGGAAATGTGGTTAAGTTTGTTGAGAGTGACGTGTGTATTTTCACCCCTTTTAGAGTCTTGATGTTTGAACCCTTCTTGAAGAGATTTTTTATTGAGAGAGTTTTGTAGGGAAATGGGAAGACGATTAAAGAAGTGACCTCGAATCCTCGTGGAGGTAATAATGCATATCTGATCTGAAAGATGAGGTGGAGTGAGTGTGAGAAAAGAGATGTACAAGGCCGTGGGGCATGTCGTGCTTAGACAAGTGTATTCCTAATACCCTTCACTTGAATCTTAACTCTGGATAAAAATTCTTAGAAATTGCTTTCATGGGCTGGAGATGCACAAATCCTCATATCGCACACTGCATGCATACAAATCTCATAAAGATTTTCACAAGAGGATGTCTCATGGATTAAATATTGCCTTAGGGCAAGTCCGTGCATTTCTCAGAGATGCAAGTCTTCCATCTCATATTTAGCTTCATATGTATCAAGACGAATATCTTAACCTTAATGCTTCCATCTGTCTGATTATTTTTCTAAAAAAGTTAGCCGGCATTAGGCTGTGCAATTTTTGAAAAAAATGTGAATATTTTTATATGATTACATTTTTAGAAATAAATATCCCGTGACAAATTAAAAATGGCAAACTGTGAAAATTGCGGAGTTTTTGAAATCGTTTCATCCTCCACCATGGCAGTTCTTATACCTGCTATTAAAGCAATCACTAACCAAACTTTGAATAAATTAAGACCACCAACCAAGTCAGCCAATTTTGTAGTTTTCCCCGAGTCTAGAGCAGTTTGCAGCCTACTTGACTCCCTACCAAAAGTACCAAAGTATAAAACACGTATGGTGTGCTTTCACAATCGTGTTTCAGTGTTGATGGGAAAGTGAGACTTTGTGATATTGCCAGAGTATTATGAGCTTCTCTCTGGAAGGATTTCATTCCTGCTGTTGATGACACAGAGTTTGTGTGTGTGGGAAAAGACCTGACGTTATTATTACAGTGGCAGTGCCGAGTTTACATTGGAGTAAGGAAGAGTTGTGGTGTGTGGCAGGGAATGAGATGGGACAAGCTCGTTAGCTGCCCCATTACCACTTACCACCCTCATCATCACAAACTTACAAGACATCAACTTTTACTTGGGCTTGTCTCTCACGGAGTGAAAAAAAAGACGAGGAGTGGAGAGAAGAGAGGAAAACCACTTTGAAAAATTATCTTGCTTAGCTACTTCTTTTTCTCAGTGTCCAACCAGCCACCTCAATTACAGTGATTAAGGTTGACAAGGGAAAATGAAGGAGGTGGCTTGGTCTTTTGTGACAAGTGAGCAAACAAGGTGGGAAAAAGTTATTAAGATAATTTGTATTTTTTTTTTTATTTTTTTTGTGTTACCTTCACAAGTGAACTGGCCATAGTGTTTCCCGCTTGATTTGTCTCCACAAACGACGCACTCGATATTCTGCCCTTTATCCGTTGAATTTGGCGAAGCCGCGGATGAAGCTGAACTTGAGGGTTGAGGTGGTTGCGTTGCAGAGCCTATGGAGGATGACGAAGAGAGACCATTTGCTGACCCGTTAAGACCATGGTCGGGATCGTGTCCTCCCATTGTAGCCCCCAAAGGACCATTTGTAGGATCTCGCCAACCTGAGCTGGTTGGCGGGGCTACTAGAGCCATCATGTCTGGAGTGAGGAGCACCCCGGGATTGGGTAAAACCCCTGACGGTGGCACCAACAGTTTGTCGCCGTGTCTGGCCGAGTGGCCAAAGTTTGCTTGGTGGTGTGGGTGGTGATGGGGTGCAGGAGGGGAAGGATCTGTAGATCCAGAAGAGCCCCAAGAGGGAAGGTCGAGTTTGATAGGGATTGGAGTGCGAACGCTTATCTTGCCAAGACCAGAATAGCCGTTCCCGTTTTGGTGAAGGTGATGAGGATGGTGAAGGGGGGAAGGGTGGTGAGGATGATGGTGGTAGTAAGCCCCTGGATAGTTATCTATTCCTGAGACAAGGGAGGGGTCAAGAGAGGAGGGAAGATTGTTGTTGTGGATAATGGTGTTGTTGTTGTTATTCGAAAATGAAGACGTTGAGGACTCCGAGGACGAGCTCGAGAGTCCAGTAGTGGTCGTCGTGATTACTGAGTGATGATGCTCTGAAGAAGGTTGCTCTGATGATGTGGAGGAGGACGAAGACGTTGTTGTCGGTGGGGGAGACTCGGGCCTACTTTTCCACAGTAGGCCCGTAGTCGGCAGCTCACAGTTGACTATCTTGTCAGATTTCTGAAACACCTCCAACTTGTTGTTGAAGATTTTGGGGACTTTGGAGGGAACTAGAAATTCTGATGGAATGTGGGAATCTGGTAAAATAAACTCATCCCCGGGAAGGCAAGAAGAGAAGGAGGAAAAAGGATGTTTGAAGAAAGTGGAGGAAATCGTTGTTCCAATTTTGACGAACACTTTATTATTTTCAAAAATATTTGCAATAAATTAGTCCTTTACTCAAGGAGGAAAAGCACAGACAAATGTTTTTTTTACCAACACTCGTCGCACAACTCACGTTTCACAAAAGTAAAGTCACAAAAGTCACACATTACCCACATCCCACTTGACACTGCACTTTTCCAGTTTTAATATTTTTGTCCAGCCTCTCACTTTACCCCTGACCGGATATGAATTCCTTTTTTTTATTATAAAAATGTACTATATTTTTCCTTTTGCTGGTGGTCTGGTGAAAGTGAACCAGTTTTTGTTACAAGGTTATACAGTTTAAAATGTCACCAAAAAAGGGTTCAAGTTTAGATGTCTTTGCACATTTCCACTTGTGACCCAACTTGTGTGAAAAGATGACTCCGATAAACCCTTGGCCTACGTGCACTTTTAATTCTTGAATGGTTTTCTTGACCAAGATCAGTTCTCCTCTCGTGATTAACAAGCTACACAGCTTCTTTTCATCTAACCACTTTAACCCTTTGAGGTCAACTATTCCATTGTAATTTTACCCTCAAGCTTGTAGGGGTCTAACAATAATTATCAAATATTCACTTCTTCTTGTGCAACACGAGAAGAAAAAATCCTCAGCTGAAGCAAAATTCTCCTCCTCATTGACTCCTTTTTTGAAAAGGTGGAGTTCAAGCTGAGATCACACTTGAAAAAAGTAGTGGACGGTAGTTGTGTGTTCTCTGTGTGTGAGGTCAGAGTGCAAACTAGCAGCTCGTGATTTGAGAGGTCACATTCAGCCCCGGAAAGTAAAAAAAGAAGTACGCACAAGCTTGCCTTTTTTTAACGTTGTCACTTGCACAGAGTGCGCTCACGACTGAAACACTGCAGTGATGACTTTGCTCTCTGACAAAACTTCACTTGCTCCTCTGATAAAAAGAGCAAAGGCTGCTTCACTCGACTACTCGAAAAGACCTTCTTGCTCTGCACCAAAAGGAAGGAATGAAGAGGGTAGAAAAATATTCTTCTCTGTAATACGCAATGCATGCAGGGGCAACTCAAGCACACGACTGGTCGACCTCAAAGTTGCACGGTTACGACTTTCTGTTCCTCTCCAGAGCCCCGGAGGCAGGCCAGGCCAAAAAGCATTGAGGATACGAGTCATCATCCGAATATCACTATATTACATAAGGATATTTATTTATATACAGAGTTATATGTACTATATAGAAGGAAAAAAGATACATTCATGGGTACATTATTGTAATGAGGATCACATTCAAAATGATCATTACCCTTATGCACATATATATAGGGAAACTTGTACATTTTTTGTGAAGATATATAACCAACACAGGAGCTGGCTGTGAAATTGAGGAAAAAGGTTGCATTCGTGTCTACATGTTTTTATTGTACAGAAGCCTTCGCATATCTTGCTAGGTTGTAAAGTTGTTGGCTCGTTTCTTGTTCGTGTGGAAAGAGTTGAGAGATAGGAAGAGGGAAAGGTGAGGGTAGGCTTGAAACGTGTAAGGTTCAACCTTTCGCGCAGCCTATGCCACAACAAGGCCAGAAAAGTTACTGCCACTAAGTTACTCGCAAGAGAGCTGGTTGGCTCCCCAAAGAGCCAACTGACAAACTTGTACCATACCTATAATACATTTTGTATGTGAGCAGCTTTTTTCTTTTTTTAAAAAAAAGAACGTCTTCCTTGATCATCTTATTCACACAAGAAGGATTTTATAAGATGAGAGAGAAAAAAAATGAAATAAAAATATGTACATGTTTTGGGGACAGCGACGGACGAGAGATGTGGACTAAAATGAATTGAAGATTTGATTGGAGTTATGGCTGCATAAAAGATGAGGAAAAATGGTCATTGGGATGATGGGATATTTGTGTGAAGAATGAATGGGTTATGGAATGGTTTTGGGAGTTTTTATGGGAAAAGGGGATTTTTTATGAGGATTCGTATGGGAGTTTGATGACGGGTAATATAAGAGGATGACGAGGGTATATAGGGTAAAGTAAAATCCCTTATGAAATGGGAATGACCAGGGTGCCCTGCAACTCTGCTCTTGACTCGACCAAAGTCGCCACCCGCCCCGGCCTGGCTTGCCCTGTTACCTCCTCTCGGCATTCAAGTAGCTGGATGTGTGCACAGTGCAGAGGAGAGAGAGAGAGAGAGAGATACACATTTGGAGGAAGAAAGAGTTTGGAAAAATGTTCGGGATGGCTCGGGAGGGAAAAATAAGATAGAAAAAAGAGGTTGGATGTGATGTAATGTGTGTAGTCTGCTGTGTGGAGAGAGATGATCCGTAGCAGGTTGAGAAAAGATGAGATCCACAGTCCACGATCTCTTGACACGTTCCACAGATTGATCTGGCAGAGGTCCGGCCACCCGGGTTCATTGGGTGTCAAGAAGCCAATGGCATGAGTGCGAGGGTGGAGCACTCCGAATTTTCGGGGAAAGACGGATCCCTCCGCGTCTGCGTTTAGAAAATGTTCAAGAGAGAGGGTTTTATTCCGGGACGGAGTGGGAAGCAAGAGCATTTCAGCGATGTGTGTGTTCCATGCAGGACGAGAGAGTGGCAATGTCCTGAGAAAAATGAGGATGAGAAGGATAGATTTCTTTGCTTTTTTGTGAACAAGCATACATTATCCTGGCTTGAGACAGACAAAGTTCCGCGTCGATTATTTGAACCAGATGGGCAGCATATATGGAGGACGAGGATTTTTAGAGACACGCCAATGCGATGTCGTTTTCCCGAGCAATTAGCAATTATTAGCCAACATTGTAATTAAAAGTGGAGTATAAAAAAAATTCCCATATGAGTTGAGTTGAGAGGAATGAAATAAATTAGAATGAAAATGTTTCACTCTGGCAGAGTGGAAAAAACTTGCTTTCAGAGAGAGAGAGATGCTCTTGTAGCAAAAAGTGTTTCTTTCTGGTTTCGTTGGGAAATGGAAAGGTGAAGAGGTCACAAGAGAGAAGAGATAACAGTCAGTTTATTTCTACTGGAAAACTACAGAGGATGAAAAAAGAGAACATCTTTATAAATGTATTTAGCAAGTAGGAATAACTAATTTATTAATGATGGACAGTCTTGAAAAGTATTTTATAAGATGTGCAGCGTTGAAGCTTGTTGAAATGTGTTTTGCTGGGCGAGATTTTTCCAGATTTCAATACCGCCCCATTGATGAGCGATTCTTCATGGGAGAAGATTTTGGTGAAAAGGGAGCTGCAATTTGGTGAAAAAATAACAACCTTATTGACCACAATTTGTATGCAGTTATCAGTGTTTCAAGTAATTCATTTAATTTTGCAGCTCACTCTAAAATTATCGCTAATGATTTGAAGTGTACAGTAGACGGTGACGACGCCGTGGATTTTTTAAATTAGCCTTGTTTATTATTGCGAGAAATTGTGTAATGCCATTGGGAAACGAGTTTTTTTCTAGCGTGATGAGCTCGTGCTTGAGAAGATGAAGACATTGAGATTGTTTGCTCTTTAAACAAGCTGACATTTGAAATTATATGAAAAAGGGTAGCCGACATGGGATGAGGAGAGAGAGAGAGAGAAGAATTGGATATTGACATTTTCATTTTTGAGATCGGCAACCACAAAAAGCGGTGTTGGTGGTGTGTCCCGAAAATGGATTCATGACGGATGTAATAATGAATGAGGGAAATAAAGAAATGAGAGAAAATGGTTTTACGAGCATTCCACTCTGGAATACATTATCCTGTTCATAATATCACTCCTTTTTCATGGGAAATGTCACCAAGGAACAAATGTGAAACAGCCGGGGTGGTGGATAAAGTCGAGGTGCGGGACTTTACAAGCAATAATTTTTACACTGTGCGCCATATGCTTCACCCACAACTGTATTCAATGGGGCAGCAAGGCAATCAATAAAACTGTTGCGATGTCGCATTCTCGGGGGTTTGATTTGTTAATGTAAAATTGTGTAATTATTTGAAGCATGTGGTGTTCGGTTGAAAGTCAGTTGATTTGTCGTGTTATTGTGGTCAAATTTTTGATGGAATAATAGATCACATATCAGGATGAATGGGAAATGGGGAGAATTTGTAATATAAATTTCCTGGACAAGCTGACTGTGACGGATTATACCAGCTGGAGAAAATATATGGATAGTCATATTGCATATTGTTTTTAAAGGAAGAGGAGAACGCCAGTTGAGATTGATGCCAGGTTATAATTGACGGACACAAATTGTTTGAAATATTTTGAGTAAGGAGTTTTTGCAAAAACATCCTATGCATTTGAAATAGCCAAGATGTGTGAGCTCATCTTCACCAAAGCTTAGGTATATCCTTTGTGGCTATATGTGTATAAGATGCATTAGGAGAATGAGGTGATCAAGATGGAAAACACCAACAATGGGACATTAATCATCTAAAAAGTAACGAAAACTCATAAACCTTCTCATCCAC
>JAHZNA010000318.1:0-16987 GCA_027743935.1 Sinodicranocentrus sp. ZH6
GCACATACAGATATGCAGCGAAATTTGAAGTTCAAGTCTGTCAACTTTATAAACTAAGGGGAGCTAGGACACCAGCGACAGGAGTGGTTATGTCTACGAAGCAAGTTGCAAATGCAATTTTTATTCTTCTTGTCTGGTCTTAATTCAAAAATTACTAGGGTTAGCTTGCCTATCGATGAGAGCTTTCTGATTTCCTAAAATTTGAGAACGAATGATGATTATAGTCTTGAAAAATAAAATTAGTTGAAAATTATCATTTCATGAGAAGTCTGCAAATTGTCTGGTCATTTCAGAATTTGTAGAGTTGCATATCGTGACAGGCTCATAATGTTTCGGTTTCGATCTAGGTATAGCAAAGCCTTTAGATATGTTCAAAAACAAAAAATATACTCAAAAAATATCTCCACATTTTCTCAAGCTTACATAATAAGCCAAAATTCAAGCAGTTCCATAATACCTGACGGAATCTTTGTTCAAGGGTTTACAACTTTTTAGATATTTTTTCCCACAGAAATATGTCACGAAGCGAAATTTCTCATGATTAACTGTAAATCTTAAATGAATTAAATTACTGGTAAAAACGCCGTCAAAAATTATTAAATAAATGCAGAGAGTGCACCACACGTTAGATTACCATTCGTCTATTATCTGTGTATTAAATTACAGACTGAATGATACATAAAAAATCAGAGCAATGTGGCTTCCATCAAGTTAGTTATTGTAAAAATATGTTTATTTAAATAAACAAAAATAATAAAATATAAAAATTCAACAATATATAATAATCACGAGTCCGTTGTGCGTTATTAGTTTTTTTGGCATTTAAATAACATAAATATATTCTATTTTCACTGAGACCTCTTCCTCCTTTGTATCTGTTTATCCGTGATAACCCCCACCGTGATGGCCACCACCATAATGACCACCACCATGATGACCTCCATGATGATGACCCCCTCCGTGATGATTGTAATGAGGATTATAATGTTGATAGCGGTGCGGATTGTAATAGTTGTAACTTCCGTAATTCGGTTGGTAAAAACCGAAACCACCGCCGTGATGATGGTGACCGTGGTGGTGATGTTGAGGCTTACGTTTTACACGGGACAAACCATCTAAAGCAATGTAAAACTATTAGCCACGCTTTTCCTTTCACATAAAATCATAACCACGTGTAGAATCCTTTTAAATATACCTTCGTCCTGATCCAGGAATGTATTATCATCATGAGATTCCACTAAAGGTGGCGTCTCAGCGGCAGGAGCAACAGGACCTTTATTTCCACCTAAAATTTTCCAACAAAACCCACATTATTTTTTATCAATTTCTGAAACGAAATCCCTTCAAAACTCTGAACACATCAACTTAAAAAAAATTCTCACCAGAAGATTCCCCTCGAGGTGGATACTTATTTAAATAATATTTCTCCAAGTTGACATTTCCCGGGCTTAAATTAAACGGCAACACTGTATCCTCCCTGTGATCCGCGGGATAAGCTACAGAAAAACTGAGCAAAGCTCCAAAAACCACGAGAATCCCGATTCTCTCCATGATTCTTTTATTTTATTCTCTAAATAAAATTTAACCTTAATAAAAGTTTTCTCTCCTCGTCACAATTCGTACTGAGAACATCTTCAGTTGATATCTTTATATTTATATCTTTTTTGGAGGAGAACCTACGTAATTGAAACCCGTTAACAAAGCAAGTTCGGTTGGCAAGTTTTTACTCGCCAAAAAATCTCCTTCCTTTCCTTCTTTGCTCAACGAAGCATTCCACTTCTGACATTTTTATAACATGTACTTTTTTGACGTAGATTCAAGCTTGGTTATGCTTCGGAAGTGAACCGCATCAATAAAGTTCATTAAAGACGTCAGTCGTGTGGTAATAATGGAATTTTTTCTTTTAAGTGCTATACTAACATATTTTACCTAATATAAATATCCCCTAATGATCATCATCACCCTACAACTATCATCATCTGCAATCTGCATTCCTTTCACAGTCATCAGAAGTCTAGAGTAATATTTATTTATTCGGATATGCGTTGCGTACCTATTTTTTTTCTTCAGATAAGTATCGCCATCGGGTTGTACGTCAGTGGAAAGGAGTGTGGTACACCGAAAAGGGAAAAAATATCTACCTCTCTCATTTTTTTCTTAAAGTCATTGCCACTCTAGTGATTTTCTTTAAAGATTGTTGTGTGGATTTGTGTATGCCTAAAAATAACGTTCATTTGGCTTTGTTTGCTTTCAATACAATTCATGTAATGATCCTTTTCGCGGAAGACGCTCAGTGGGTGATGGTGTACAGAAATACAGGTTAGTTTTTAAAATATATAGATATTATGTGGTTGTGGTATTTATTTGTAGGTGATTATAGTCCTTTTAATCGGATCCCGCCTGACCATAAAACCACGAAGAAAATAGGGATATTTTAAAATTCAAAAGGACAAACCGGGATATTGTTTATCTTTTTTGATTAATGATATGACGTCTTTGCAATTATGTTTGTTTAAGAAATAGAGGGATATTTTTCAAAGGGAGAAGGAGATGGATTTGAGAAGAGGGGCATAAGGGGTTATTTTTGGTATCTTGTGTGTAGGAGAGGATTCTGATTCTTTGCTTTTTTTGTAGATGTACAATTCAACGAAAACAATGACTTGTGAAAAATGGGAATTTAAGGAGATTTTCTAGCAATTTAAATTTGTTGCAAAGGTAGATGCGAGATTGAAAAATGGTAGCTTCAACGCCGTCATAAATTTGACATTTATAATTAGAAACTAAGCGTAATAAAGGTTGAACCAATTTGCTCGTCGGAAAACGATGGTATTAGCATTGAAAATTAAAATGAGTCAAGGCAGAGGATTCACTTTTTTAAACTGTGTATTCGTTGGTATTTATTATTGGAGTAGAATATTTTTAAATATTGGCTGAGATTTTAGTTTTCATTAAAAGTATTAAATGCACTTTAATTTGATTTCTGCTCTTTTTCCGACTTTTTCTTTAGCGAAAATGAGAATTTTAACGTTTGCCGTGATGATGACCATAAGATTGATGAGGATTATGATGCTGACCATATTGATGATTATTGTATGTAGGTTGATGACCATATTGTCCATGACCTCCTTCTTGATAGTGAGCCGTGCCCTTGATTATGATGATTTTGGGGACTTGGTTCTCGTTTTGTGCGGAAAATAGCATGGGCGTCTGGAATCAAAAGAAACAAACTTTTGATTCCTTTACCGGAAGTGATATTTTTTTATTAATAGAGAATTTTAAATATTCCTTCTTACCAGGAGCATTTCCAGGTTGGGGATATTTATCCGTGTAGTAAATATCTTGCTGATTTCCGTTTCCATTATTCAGTCCATATGGTGGCACCACAGTGTCATCTCTATGATCCGCTGGAAACGCAATGACCACTGTGCACAGAGCAATTAAAACTCCACAAATAACAAACTTTTCCATTTTTACAATAACTAGCAAAACTTATTTTGTAAGCTTAATTTGAATAAGTTATTACACCTCACTAACAAAATCCCTTCTACTTGCCAATTTCAAAATGATACTTGCTATTTATACCAAAGTCCTCTTTTGTTAATCAACCGTTACGTTATACTTTAATGACCTTCCGTAACTTGAGATCCGTTACAAGTATTCTCCCTCCCAATGTGGGGTTTCATTCACTGAGCAAACTGCCACAGGAAAGTTCCTCTTTTGTTGATGGAGATGAATCATCAGATTTCGCTGTCGGACAGGAAATCAATGTGAAGTGGGTATCGTGTGCTCTCTTATCATCACAAAACATGCATGAATGCAGATACCGATATAAAATTCCTATATTTTCTCTCATGTTGTGGATCTCTCTACCATGGTCGGTTATTAACCTCTAAAAAAGATTGACAGGAGGGAAGTTAGCTTGAGGAAAAATTTAAAACGGTAACTTGTGTGTCCATTGTCGGTATCAATCTGTATCGCTTTTGGAGAATGGGATGATCTGTGTAAAAAATTATATTTCATATCGGAAAACCATGTTTTTCTATCTGATAACGTATTAACTCACAATATTTTATTTCTAATAACCGGCGTACTTATCAAAATAATAAGAAAATATGACATTTAACCATTTTTAATAAAGTTGAAGTAAACCTTTTTCATTGTATTCTTGAATTGTTCATCGTGACTTCATCCCCTAAAAGATTACTATTTTTGGCAAAATTGATAAATATAATGTTCCAAGTTTTTTTGTAGATTGCGTGTTTTTATGGCTATGCAATTGTGTAAAAGGGAATTTAGCAATAGTGACAAAATACAATGGGTAAAGTATAAGTGATGCCAAAGGATTCTGAAAGGGAAAATAGAGTTCTGCCAAAAAAAAATTGATGATATGGGGGAAGCAATCTAAATGATACAAGAATATTGCGAATAGCGTAATGCACAATGGATTTATTATTATTATTTATAAGGTTGTACCATGCACCCTGTCAAAATATAATGGATTTTGAGTACAAAACAATGTCGGAGAGGATTGACCGATTGACAGGTGATGTGCGGTATGTGTAGTGAATATTGTGTGCTATTGCGTGCATGCATTCATGCAAGATTGATTACATCTGAATGGAGGAAATGTCAGGGTCATTTTTGTTTGGATTTGGTTAGCCAATATAATGCCATGTTAGCTTTTAACCTTTAGAGTTAATTATAGTTACAAAACACTGTTATTTTGTGTTTTAGAATAAAAACGGAAACGTCAATGACTTACGGAATAAAGATATGATTCGACGTCGCAGTGTTATTCGTATTTAAATTAAGAATGTGGTTAAGCTGTAGATAGCGTTGAAATCTATTCGAATTTGTCATGTAAGCATTTAAAAAATTCCCTAATTCTAATTCTTTTCTAATTAAATCTTTCCATCCGGGTGGTAATTAAACAAGTCCTACAAAAGGAATTATGCTTCACACTTTGCCAGATTGGTTTGTCACGTGGAAAATGTGTATCGTGGAGATATATACAAGCTTGCGTTGCTTTAATAATTATATTTAGCTTGCAATCATAATCATCATTACACACTTGAATATTCACTCAAACCAACAAAAATGCAACTGATTTACGTATTATTTACTATTCCCTTATAGAAGTATAAGGATGAAAAAAACAGAAGCAAAAAAACTAAATAAAATCCTTTAGCTGAATAGTGCTCTCGGTCTGTTTATAATTAGATCATAAAATCTCGCACTACTTTTTTTGTCTAAAGATAATATTGTTGAGCTGCATGATGTATGAGTTTTGTGACTAACAATGGCTTACTCAAAGCTTACCTTACTCAAATTTTTATGGCCTATTACACATCCAGATTGTAACACTCTTTGAGAAAAAAATACTCACATTCACATTAAGCATCTTGTAAAATCCCACAATAACACAAGTCATCATACAAATCTTTGAACCTTACTCACATTTTTATGGCCTATTACACATCCAGATTGTAACACTCTTTGAGAAAAAAATACTCACATTCACATTAAGCATCTTGTAAAATCCCACAATAACACAAGTCATCATACAAATCTTTGCAATTTACGTGTGAAAAGAATACCAAATGGTCAACCACACGGTTTACGTATTTTGTTTAATAATTTTTTCGTAAATGCTCAAAGGACACGTTCAAGTATTTCGGCAACCAAAAACCCTCCAACATTTCCGCCCATTCGTTTTCATTTTTGTATTTTGTAATAAAAATAAATACTTTAAATCTCTTGAAACCTCAATTTACTGTTGACTATGTAGATTTGTATCATCGTAATATTACAATGCTCCCTAAACTCAAACTTACTTTACTACCAATCCTCTCAAAGGTAGTTATTAGTTTGAGAAGTCACAAAAGCGTAACTAACACGGTCCTCATCGCTCCTCGTCCGTATCACACATGCAGATATTCTTTTTGTGTATTAGTTGAGAGGCTTGAGTCTCAACATGAAAATAAAAATGAACCATTACAAGGTCTCTTAAAATTCCAGATGAGTGAGAATTGTGGCATTCCCCATCCACTTTTAAGCTTATAGCCAAGAAAAAAACCACTTAACGCGCATTAGCAAAGGAATGAAACTTGCAAATTTTTTACAACAAAAATACAATATGACTAAACAATACTATATTGTTCCAAGTACGCCTATCTGTCTTTCAGTTTTATATGACTCTAATTCCTTTTATGGTTGTTGATGTGCATCTCTCTCTACCTTTCATTTAGTTTTATACAAGCTTCCCTTCTCACAAGAGCGTTTGCTATAAACGGATTTTTAAAAAAGTATTATTTTATCCAGCATTTTCCACTAAAAATATGAAGCCCTTAACAATCTCAGTTTTCGTGGGAGTGTGCCTTTGTGCAAGTGTCTTTGTTACAGATGGTCTTCCCAGACAGAGAAGTAAGTGGCTGGGAAGATGATTTATTTTTTTAGATTGAAGATGATTCTTCGGACCACGTCATTTACAATAAATTAGCATATTTTTTAATCAGGATTCAAAAGACAAACAACTTCTGAAGCTCCTTCATCTTCCTCATCATCTGAGCCAACTGAAGGAACAACTTCATCAACGACGCAGTCTCAGTCTACACCAAATAACGAGTTTGGAATTGGAGCTGCAGCTGGAATCGGAGGTAAAAAACTGATTGATATTTTTTCTACCTTTTTCCTGTATTTTTCCTCGAATTCATTTCAACCCGACTTGATTAAAAATAGTTTGAGCTTTTTTTACCTGACAATCAACCAGAAGGATGAGCAACATCTATAATTAGTTTTGAACCGCTCCTAGAAATATTATTATTTGGACTTTTTCCAAAACTTTCGGTGAAATTATTTTTTGCAAAGGAAAAAGAATTGCAATGACTTTGCTCGTCTTCTTTCAAGGTCATTGCAATCGCAATGGACCTTGATTCACTCCAGCTGCGAAAGACAATGCATTACTTTGCTCACGAGGGAAGATGAATGGTGTGGTTGTGTGGTCCTGGATGGGAATTGGGATTTTCCATGAAAAAAATCTTAAGATGTTTGCACAATGCAATTGTGTGCAGATGTAGATACTTTTTTAAATGAAGACAAAATGTAGATGCGTGAATGTGCAGATTTTGTGCATTTTATGATTGCGTACGAATCTGTACATCAGACACAATGTGCTACGAACCTATTTAGAGAAGGAGTTATTCTCCAGTAAAATATTTCGTATTCGGCGTGCAATTCAGCTAAATGCCAAAATGTACAGCGGAGATAAAGATGCAAAATGTTTTCTTTTCTGCAATAAGATGGTTTCTGAGTTGAGTGAATTTTACATTTGAGAATAAATAGCTTGGTTTTATTTAAACAACACAAAATACAGGATGATTTTAAAAAATATCACGACTTGGAAGGAGATTTGAGTAGTACATAAAAATTGTAAAAATGCTCAGGTGGTATTTTCCCTTGGCTTTTGCAAAAAAGGTGGAATTTGTTGAAGGGTGAGAAAAATGGGAAATTAGTACTCCTCACGGGTTTTAAACGCGAACAGCAGATACAGCTGGGATGTCAGCTGGTGGAGGGGCAACTTCAGCTGGTGGAGGGGCAACTTCAGCTGTGGACGCTGATGCTGGTAGTGTGGTGGGTTGTGCTGGAAGAAATTAGGAGACAAACATTGTTAGCAAAAAAAGTATTTTCAAATTCGAATTCTCATAAGATAAAAGTATATACCTGTGACAGCGGCTTCATCGGAAAGTGGCAAAACAGTTGGGGTCTCTTCCGGCTTAGCTGGTGCTACTGACGAGGAAGCTTCTGGAGATGGTGAAGAAGGAATCGCTGGTGCTGGAGGTGCCTCAGCTTCTTTCGCAATGACTGCTGGCAAAGGAACAGATGGCAAAACAGCTATTGGTGGCACAATAGCTTCATTCCTTCCATGATGAGGGTGAGCAAGGACGGCTGAGACGGCGATCACGAGAAAAGCGAAAACTACGTTTTGGTTCATGTTGATGCTGGAAAATATTGGATAAGTTTCTTTGAGAAAAGACAAATGTTCACAACTCTAGTGTTTTAAGCTCGGTTACAAAGCAAGTGACTAGATTGATTGAAACCTTCAACCCCTTTTATATCCAAGAGGATTCGCCAATCTCTAAAAAAGTGAGCCTTTTGTGCACACTAAGCTTGTGCACACACGAGTAAAGAAGTCCATTTGAGAAAAACCGGATTTCAAAAATGTTTTCAAGCACTCCTTCATCAAGAAAATGTGCATATGAAAAAACGTATAAATTGTTATGTCTCATCTTCCAAACTTATTTACACTAAAAAAAATCATCATCCATAAAATATATATATTTATATATATAAGGCTTTAATCACGGTAACAAAATACTCGGAATCATTATCCTCCTTATTATCAAAGGTTGATTTGCAAAAGTGCATAAGGAAAAATAACAAGTTGCACACACACACAAATGAGTTGACAGAGATGAGAAGAAGAGGAGGAGAAAAAAATGATAATTTATCTAAACATCTTTCAAGGTAAAATACCTTTGCACACGAATAATATAAATTTTGTGTACCTGGCTCATTTTGTGACTACCCCTCTTGTTCTTGTCACATTTTAAGAGGATTTTTTTATATGTATTTATTCTTTGCCTAGAAGAATATATCGTCAATAAGTGCTAATAGAAAAAATCTATAGGATATGCATATGAAAAAAAACTGCAGCAACCTTGCGGGTTGGTCATTGACTGCAAAAGAAAGAAGAAAAACCGCACGGATGTATCCTTTTGGCGAGTCGTTATTCAAGCTGGGGGCTGCGGGAGAGACGTGAAGTGTTTTGAAGATGTGTCTTCATAGTTATGTGGAATGTTTCATCATGGAAAAATAATATTCTGCGGGTATGACATGAGGTGTGGAGGTTTTTTTCTAGATGTAAAAACTTGTACGGGTTTAGTTGTAAAATCTGTAAAAATATTTAAGATTATTTTCGTCCATACTTGGATATTTTTAGAATGGCGAGAAATCCACATTAGAGATTTGTTTGGATTGCTGCGTAGAAAAAACAGGGTTGAATGTCACGGCCAACCCTTTTGTTTTGACAGGAAGAAGAGATGAGAGAGATGTGGCGTGAGGGTTTACTTTATGATGTCATTTTTGCAGATGTTATCTCAAAGCTCATATTTGGGCACACCTTATTTTTGTCAAGAGGATTTGATAATATTGTCCGTTGTGAAAACATTGTATAAAGGTAAAAGGTTAGTGATCGATGGAGTGCTAGAATATACTTTTGTTTATGGGAGGTTACACGAATCAAATGAGATTCCTTTCTGGTGTAATTTTATATTATACCTTGATGAATTGCACGTTTTGAATTCAATTTCCTTTCATTATATTTGGACCGTCCTTTAACAAAAATAACTTTTAGATAAGAATAGTTCTACCTGAAGCTCCCGATTTATAAAACCGGTTTTTACACTTTTCACAAGGAAAAGTATTCAAACTACGCCCTTTTTTATATATCTTCTCTTTTTAGCTTGAAATAAATAGGAAGAACCTTGGCAAATTTTTATTTACAAAAAATTGTACGTACGCAACTTTTCCAAATGTTTCTTATCCCGTTTGAGGAAGAGTTGCATTTAACATTTTTGAGTAAACAGCTTATAAGACTTAGACTTGATTTTCTTCTTTTGTCGCACCAGGCCGGAGCCAGAGAAGAGAAAAAAAGAGCTTATCTCTGTTATTAAAACACATTTGAATTTTACAAGTGTCATGTTTACCACCGGTTGTAAAATGGTTAGTGAACTGAAGACACGGGGAGTTTTAATGTTAAACCATTGCTGTTTCTTGTTCAGCCTGTTGCCACAGATTTGTTTCGAGGATTATGCCAGTCGTTAAATTAGATTGTCTGCAAATGCAAAATGATATCGTGGTCATGTTCTTAAGAGGATGGGGGCAACAACGTGTTTTATTGCAGAAGCACTAGTAGTAGCAATGATTTGAGGAAAATAAGAGGAAGAGGTGTCAAGGAACCCGGTTGCTTTTTTGTTGAGATTTTCCTTACCGTGTGTGGACTTTGCTACTGTGACTTGGTTTTCTCGAGTGAACTTGATTTTATCTTAAGTACCTTGGCTTCAATTGAAGGTATTGCCAGGAGGTCATGCGAGAAAGAGGATTGTTTACAATTCTAAATAATGTTTGAGTAAAATTTTCCACTTCAAATGTCACCAGGCGCCATGGTGGGGGAAGAGGAGTCATATATCACTTGCTTAATTGATGTTGTTGATTGACATTAAAGAGATTTTTTTTACGAAGGAGAGGTTATCATCAGTGAGTATTGACATGATTCAGATTTGATGAAAAGGGCTTGATGGGCTCATTCGGGAATGATGTTTCTCTAATATGATGGATGATTGAGGGAGAATGTGAAATTTATGTTTTATTCAAGCTTGGCTTTTCTACAAGTTAAAGTTTGTGTATATTTTGAGTAACGTATTTTGCGAATGAGCCCATGCAGATTGTTTAATCTTCTATTGATTTGCATGATGAGCAGTGCATACGATGGAAATAAGATGAAATAAAGGTATTCTGAATGAGTGCAGTGGACTGACCAGTTGGTTGACCACGAGATGAACTTATGTGATTTTTTTTCTTCCAAATCATATTTCTTCTCGTCTGACTCTCTAACCATAAGATGCAAAAGGTGTATCGAATAAGTCGCCAGGTACGAATGGATCCAATTCTTGATCTAAAAATGATCACGGTGCAGATGCATCATGCGTGAATACAATTAATATGTGTCCTCCTTTGAAAGAATAACATTCTCTGAATCCCTCAAAGAAGATTGCATTCTTTTCACAAGAATAACTCATGTCATTTGCATTTGTCTTCAATTCCGAAAAACCGAAACAAGATGGGAGGACGAGAGGAGGATAATTTATGACTTAATTATTTTACGCCAATTTCCGTTACAACTTTCAATGCATTCACTCACGTGTGTATCACTGAAAAAAAAGTATTGAAATATTCGAATCTTTTATTTTTCAGGTTTAACTCGCTCCGTTGGACTGGGCAATTTTCAAGCCCCAGCCAACTCCGATGCATTAGCGCCTTGGGGTGCTTTTGCAGGATTGAATTTAGGCAACGGTAAGTACGTGACGGGGCTTTTTTGACAATGATTTGATATGATAAAAACGTGACTCTCGTCTGAAAAGAAAAAAATCACAAAGAACGATTTTCATGCTTATGCAGTTATCCTTACTCTTGTGAGTACGTGACGGGGCTTTTTTGACAATGATTTGATATGATAAAAACGTGACTCTCGTCTGAAAAGAAAAAAATCACAAAGAACGATTTTCATGCTTATGCAGTTATCCCTACTCTTGTGATGCTCATCAGAAGCATGATATAATCTCAATGAAGAAGCTTAACTGAAAAAAAGAAGCTTTTATGTATGTAAACCTGCAGTAAAAATGTATCGGATATTTTGTTTAATGCAAAATAGGCGGACGTATCGGTGCCGGATGCTCGGGGCTTAGTTGCGGGATACAATTAGGCCAGCTGGTACTTGCCACGCCTCAGTTGTTGAGGGATAGGAAGGGATTTCCTGAATACTCAGCAAAATCGACCTCTAAGGTAGTTTCGTATTTATGCATATACTACATCTTGAATTGTAACCATATTACTTTGTTAGTCACCAGTCACCGGGGCCACCACTACATCTATATATGATAACGATTTATGCGAAATCTAGAAATAATTAAATTGGCAGCTAACCCTCGCATGCTCAGCTTTACTAAAAAATATTTTCTTAAACTTTCCCACCTCCAGCAAGAAACTTGTTGACGAGACAGAAACTTCCGAGAGTAATTTAAACACCGCTGCAAACGACACCGGAAACATGTCGCCTGATCAAATCCACTCCATTTTCCGTGACGCTTTTCAAGGATTTAGAGAAACATTAGCAAGCTTTTTCCGGGCTCCGGTGACTCACTTCATTAAGAAACATGTTCGCATTGATAACAGCACGGAAAGCGCAGTCGGCCCTGTGAAGTCAGCAGCGTCGGAGCAGAACACTTACAGGATTCAATTGGGACCTTCAAAAACTGAAGAAGATGAGAATGTCATTGATGACTCGAATAAAGCTTGAGTAGCGGTAGATATTTGGCAAAAGTTGTGCGTTGGATTGTAGGCAAAAGAAAAATATTAATTAGAATATTTTTTCGTAGATGTTGCCAACTTTTAATACTTTTAAATGTGTAGTGGGGTAGCCTTTGTTCAACTTTTTTTATATTTATTTTTGCTCTATTTTGTAGATTATTAGTTTACTAACGATATCCTTTTAGTGTAAGCACGTCATTTGTGATTTGTACTTTGCAAGTTAACTTGTTTTCCACCTCAGGTGGGAGTTTAAATGAATGTACTAAATGTACAGTAAATATTTTTTATGAGACCGGTAATAAATTGAGATTTTAAACACAAAATCTAGCCTTAAATGAAATGAGGGGTGAGTAAGTGATTATCAGAGAAAAAAGTGGGATAACGATGTATCCTTGAAGTTATTCAGATTTTTTTTCTTTCATTTGGTGTCGCAACACGTGTGACAAGTGACGATATTATGTACGAAGTAAAAACCAGTTTGAACGCAAAATCACTTGAATGAAAAAAATAGTTAGATTTTTAAGAAAAAAATGACGCTCTCAGTCTGTCTTGAGTACACGAAATGGCTGTCTTTATTGAGGAATTGAGATAAAATCAAGGTTATCATCTTATCTTATCTTAAGGAAACTGTTGATGATGATAAGTAATATAACATATGATTAAGTTTCACGCCGACAATCCTAGTAAAACAAAGCGAACTCAAGCATAAATCGGTAGATTAATCTTGCGATTATTAGTCATGATGAAGAATGCTGCTACAAGGCAAAAGCTTGATTTTAAACAAACCATAAATATTATCCTGAAATATCGTTAATTCCAATAACAAAGGATAGATGCTGTTTTCCCAAATCTGAAAAGACAATACATCCAGCTGAAACGCAACGAACTAAATGTGAATTTATAACATTAATCATAATTATTTTCAGTCCTCTCCAAGACCCCACCTTATCTGGGGATAACAATCCATCCAACATTTTCAATAACATTCAATCCTTCACCCAACGCCAAGTCTCGAACTTTCAAAATCAGCAAACTCGACTTCAAGAAAAGGCCAACGACAATATCTCAAACCTAGCTCGTTTCGGAGGACAATTCTTTAATGGAACTGGCGTCAATTTTGGAGGAGGTTCAACCTCATCAGTTTCCGTTTCTTCTGAAAATGGGGGCATCCCTATGTTCTCCTCTATTTCCTCTCACCTCACGCCAGACGGTACGCTGACAACTGTAGAAAGAGGTTCTGGCATGCAGAATAAAATTACTGTGCAATCCCTTAATCCTGAAGAAGCCAATGGAATATTTACTGGAACTGGAGTTCAAACTGATTTAAAGGGAAATTCAGGTTTTAAAACTTCAGGGACTCATTAAGGACGGAAGGACAATATGAATTTGAAAGATTTAGCAGCATTGTTACATTTCAGTATTACTTTGAAGATATTAATTTTTTTCTCAGAATTAATACTAATGCCCATACAAGTAGGTTTCAAATCCAGTCATGCAGAGGTCGACAAAATTACAAGATTTACAATTTTTTTTCATTTAACACATTTTTCTTTATTATTTTGAAAGCCATCATGTCCAATCCGACATTTGTTACACAATTTCCACTGTTTTAGTATATATTGGTTTTTTAATTAAATGCGCATTCTTCCTTACACCTTATAGCTGTTTCTGCAATGTCAATAATTATAGTTGATTTTTTTCTTGGCATAAACTTACACAAATTAAATACAGTAGCAAAAACAATATAACATTTGAAGATTTTCACTTATCTTGAGTAAAACAAGGTACATCAGTTTTTATATATATATTAAACATATATGCTGTATTAAATGCATATAAGGGAACATTACATAAACTCTGGGAATTTAATTGAAATAAAAAGATTAGAGCAGAATCAAATAAAATTCTTTGAAAAGAAAGAAATATTATTCACAGTTAATTTATAACACTTTAGAAATTTGTAATTATCAGATAAGCTTCCTCTTAGCGTTAGATAAAGAGGGGATTATCTGTCGTCAGTGAACTTTTTATACAACAATTAACTAGTTGATCCCCTTTTGTGACAATTAGCATTCTACAATCGTCAATTAATATCTGACTTTAAGGGAATGGTCAAAAAACAAATCGATATTTGTGAAGGCGTCGAAATCATCATAAAGTTTTAAATGAGATTATCATAACGGGCATTTAGGTAAAATTGTCAAATATCCTGAGGGGACGGACACAGAAATAAAATACTCTGGTTTATTAAAATTTTTACCTTAACATATCATGTGAACAGGACTTGTCTAAAATTAAGAAATAAATATTGTTGACCAGTAAAAAAAACAAAGCTTGTTAAACCAAACAAGAAAAGCAGTCTCTAAAACATCTTTAAAAAGGCAAGAGGAAGGCAGTTAGCGACTTCATCTCAATTACAATTCCTACCTCTTCAGACAAAGAAATTAGCACTTGACTAATTTAATAAATTCACAAATAAGCTTTTTAGCAAGAACATTGGTGAGATTCACAGGGAAAAAATATCCCGAGTCATTCAACACCTTTAAAGATTCACAAAAAAGGAACATACAAATTTATGAGAATAAGTCTCCCACATTTTTTCTCTCTACAGTCGCCAACCAAGCAGTCCTATATTTTACTATAAAGATCCGTATACATAAAAATCATTTTTTAATGACAGCCTTCAACCTTCTAAAAATTATTATCCTTAATTCTCTCTGACTTCCTGGTCAGGAGAAAAAAGGTGCTAATTAGGAATCTTTAGTCGTAAAATACTTCTTATATTTTTCTTAGCAGCCGCATTTCCAGGTAGTTTCCACTTTAATTAGCACCTTTTCATCGTCTCTTTCCCAGCAACAGACGGAAAAGGAGCTTGTGAAAAAAATCATAAGTTCTTCGGATGTCAGTTTTTTGTGAAGTTGTGCTTGCATGTGTATATATTTTTTATATATTCAAGGTTCTTGCACTATGACTAAAGACGTGTCATTGTCTAAATGAGAGGAGGTATGATTAACCCCATTTTTAGGGAGGAAAGGACGAACCGTGAGAGTTTCGTCTTTTGTTATAGACGGTTTTCTCAGGTGAAGCACTTCCAATACTCGTTTCCTCCAGAGAAGAACGACGCAAATGAACACGCCCTAAAAACACCGTAAAAAGTTTTATGTTAGCAATTTTGACATGTGTACATTTTTTATGTGTAGAAAATTGGTGTTGATTTTTGTTTTTTATGAACCTGTAAAGCGTTGAACACATCGCCGGCATAAAAAAGAAAAGGAACCTTTCTTCCAAAGCCCCAACTGAGAACATCAAGAATCCACCCCATGCCCATGACAATCCCCAACTTTGCCACAACCAAACCCATTGATTTCCTTCGGAAAGTTATCGAGTCAGAGTTGTCCAGTCTCCATAACCCGCACAAAAGTTCTTGCGCAGTGAGACAAAATAGGAGACCGTTGATTAAAAGGAGGACGCCAACAGGGCCAAATAAATAGGCGAACTCGGCATCTCTACAAACAGGAAAGGAAAATATGAGCCAAAATTTCATGGAATGTGAAGAACACTTGGAAAAATATTGAAATCCTCACCTGCTTGACATTAAGCATTTCAAAACCCCATACTCTGGCCTAGGCATAGGATACAATCTTCCTGGTTGGGTGTCCAAAATAAATAAAAATGCCACGAAAGAAGCAGGAATTCCCCAGGCGTATCTGTTTCCGAAAAAAACATAAAATTTCCACATCCGGAAAAATATTTGAAGAAAATTGAAATCCAATACTTTTGGGAATGTCAATCATCCATCATCTCTTCGCCAAAAAGGACCACATATGTTTCAAAATGTTTCCATTTGGCAAAAAGATGTCAATGACATTAAAGACATGGAAAACGTTTTATATTGATTTTTTTTCCTTTTTAAAAAAATAATCTTTTTTTATTGGCTCACATGCAAAGAAAGAAAAGTCGTCTGTTCTCATCCCGTCTGGCAGCAAGAGGGGGACGGAGAGAGCGAAACGTCATGTAAATATTGAAGCAGAGTAAATTCAACCAGAGGAAAGAGCTGAGAGCACATGTGTGAATGGTAACAGCGAAGAATTTGCACAACCCAGTTGGAATCCTGTCCCGGCCCAGTTGAACAATTGCCAGGCAAATGAAGAGGAAAAAGAGGGTCGCTAAATGGCTCAGTTGACATTTCCCGTGGAGCGAGCGGAGTTCAGGAAGCCGCCACGAGACCTGAAGAAAACATGAAAAAATATTGTAGACTCGTTAGTTTTTTTTCTTTAACGAGATTATTATAAATGAGGCATGAGGAGAAAGGAAAAAAATTCAGAATTTTTATGGAAACTTACCAAAGCAGCGATAGCGATAGCGGTAGCAGAAAGGACGAGCGCAATCCCCATAATAGTGGCGAATACAGGAGTCACGTGGCCAGGTAGAGGGGCTTGATTTGTGGGGCGGGTTTCATTGAAACAAATTAATACTTTGACGACTGGAGCATTCCCGAGCTCGGCGTCTTCGTGGGAGGCGAGATGGATAAAGTGGTCGAGACAATACTGAAGAAATGGAGAGGTAAAATCGGCCGTTATTAAAGAGCTATCTTCTTCGTTTACAGAGAAAGAGCTGTTGATTGCGATTAGGGTGTGGCCAAACTGGCAATCGGGCTTTTCGTGAAGCACCGCTGTAATTTAAGAAGAAGCAAATAATAATAAGTTAACTTGATTATTTTTTAAAAAATCGTATTTGGTTAGTAAGACTTACTCCAGTTTGGACTGTTAAAGTGGTAGGTTTCTGAAAAGGCAGTTTTTGTGCACCGCGACGACCTCTCATCGACAAGAGACCCTTCCGGACA
>JAHZNA010000319.1:1785-28141 GCA_027743935.1 Sinodicranocentrus sp. ZH6
CAATGTTCCGACAATGAGAATACCTCCTACTACGGTCACAGCCAACTGTATTATGCGAATCTATTTATTTTTTACACTCGTGCGCGGTCCTTGCAGTACCCGACACCCGAAAGTGATATTCCTAACAATGATCACGCATGACGCAAAACGTAATTTACATGTGATTGATGTGATACTCACCAGAATGAATGACGAATTGAGTTTCGATTAATCCCGTCCTTAAACTACTTTTCTTTTTTAATTAAACAAAATGAATCTAGTAGAGACTAAAATACAATCACCAATAACACACAAAATCCCATTATAGTCAGCAAACTGAACTTCCACTAACTCCACGACAAAACGTACAGATTTATATCCTTTAACCATTCATTGTCATTGCGAGCTCTTGGCTTCACTGCCATCCACAATTGTTCTAAAACAAAATGACACCAACAACTTTTAGACTAAACACATCTCCTCTATCCACATCCAACACTCCTACCTACCTACTTACACTCATCTTATTCAGATTAATCCCGTCCTTAAACTACTTTTCTTTTTTAATTAAACAAAATGAATCTAGTAGAGACTAAAATACAATCACCAATCAATCACACACAAAATCCCATTATCGTCAGCAAACTGAACTTCCACTAACTCCACGACAAACCGTACAGATTTATATCCTTTAACCATTCATTGTCATTGCGAGCTCTTGGCTTCACTGCGATCCACAATTGTTCTAAAACAAAATGACACCAACAACTTTTAGACTAAACACATCTCCTCTATCCACATCCAACACTCCTACCTACCTACTTACACTCATCTTATTCCTCACATTGACAACCATAAAACAAATGTGTACTACGTGCATTTAATCAAAATTGAGCAGTTGTTGGGTTAACATTCAGTCTAGAACAGTTGTACTTGTGAAATAGCAACCATCACAAAAATTGCAACATCACTGTAACATATGCAGATTGAATTTTTAACTGCACAAAAATGAAGAAAAGTGCAACGGCTTACTCATCCACCTCACCACACGACCAACCATCAAAACACCTGTACTCTCCTTCACACTAATGGCAAGACTGACTTGATCACTGTCGGTAAAGGATAGAGAAGACTCTTAGAAAACCTCATCAAAAGCCCATTGCCAAAATATACCTTTTCGATATGGTTTTCCCATCCTATCCTAACCCAAACCAACCAGCTCAAGTGAAGCCTTACTTTACAATGTTGTTGGAAAAAAGGAGAAAAAAACTGTTCAGAGAACTGAAACGAGCTAGACAGGATTAGTATACAGAGTTGAATAGAAACTTGCTAGAGAAACCATCTGTATAGTATAACCCACACAAAAGAACGTACACAAACAACCCTGTTCTATTCAATCCAGTTCAGTTCAGTCAGATACATACCACGTAGTGAAAAAAAACTCTCACGCATATCACAAAGGAACATTTATATGCATAATATATACAACAGGTAATATAACGATTACGGCAAAGATATACTGTCCATATATTCACTAATGCTCTTTTACAAAGATATCAAATAAAACTCAGCTTGTGGAGTTGCGGATGGCCGTATCATCCTCTAGATCAACAAAATTCAACTAGCGTTTTTTTTGCCCAGGCTAAAGTGCATTCTCTTACGGAGTCCGTAATACGGACATGATGCGTCTATTAAAAAAAACTTTATATAAACTTCAACAACTACAATGTGCCTGCAAAGTTGTAAGTAATTTCTCTGCTTTTTACGCTTCATTCTCGAACATTGCGTTAAAACCTGGGATATCAGGCATCGAACTATCAACTGTATGTGTGTACATTATGGAGAGACATCAATATCATAAAATGCAACCTCAACTGAACCCTCCAATACTTGACTGAAAAATAAAAATAAAAAAGTTTTTTTTTATATAAACTTTCTCATTATGTATTTTAGTATTTTGTCAACTTTAATGAGTTTAATTTCTTCTTACTCAATATTAGTTTGGGTTGGGTGTAAATGTAATGTGCGTCTGATAAGGAAAAGGATGATGGTATTGACCAAAATAAACACAAGCTGTAAGAAAGTTGAATCATCATTACATTTACATCCAAAACTAACAAAGAAAATTCTACTCTTTACCATCACCATACTACCATATAAATATTCCTTATCTTTTAAACTGTAACTCTTGGCAAGGCAAAGTGACAAGTCATAAGAAGAAAAATTCACACGAGGAGCATTCTTCAGTTCAGTATATTACTGTGATAAAAAATGACTCAACCATTTTTAGTGTTGATATACATTAACGATGATGATGATGATTTTGATGATTAGAATCACATATCTGCAATCTGCATGTCTATCTTTGTGTCAAATACAGAAGGGGATGAACGACGATGAATTTTGACTGCAAACTAAACACTCATGAATATTTTGTGCATCTTTCTTATGACATGTCTCGTATGTGGAGTATGTGGACAGCTCTTCGGTGGACGGGATGAGTGATCGGCGTGAAGACGAAACGAGGTCACAGTCGCCAATGTTCTCTTCTGTAGAGAATGCAATGCATCTCATCTCAACTCAAACAAAGGCCAAAAGCAAAATGTCGAAAGTTCTATCATCATTCCCACACGCACATATATTTATCCTACGAATGATGTGTACTTAATACCTACACGGGGTGCTGATCATAACCATGTTTACAGAGAGCAATACAGATTTTTTAGGTATGAATTACTTGCAGAGAGAAAAAGGAGACCGGCAATAAAAATCAGGATAATAAATGTTGCTCTTTGATTCTGGCCTGGTCTGGTAAGAAGTAAGAAAAACAATGATAAAATTCAATGTGTTGAATGTTGACCACTGTGAGAATTTCATAGGCGTATATATATCAAAACTTAACATGATGATGTTGATGACTGATGACTACAACTTGCATTTAACATATACATGATTTGGGGACCGGTCAGTCATTAGGGGTAAATATGCTTTTTGTGTGCGCTGGGTCTGTACTAAACAGAGCAATGCAGTCGTTTCAGGCACTTTTCTCATTTTTCTTCCTTGATGATAAACTTATCACTTTTTGAGGTAAAGTACTCTAAAATAGTAAAAAATGTACTCTGTATAAAAGTGATTCACCTTGGTCGCACCCAGCGGTACAGAAGGTGAAGAGATGAGCAAGTTTAGAGTCAGCAGTGCCATGGTCGAGTGTAAATAGGAAGGGATTTTCTGCATGCAAGATCTTCTCACTCCCTTTCGTTTTTTATATTTTTGAGTTAATTACGCACTTGCATGGTGAATTGGTGAATCACAAATTGCAAAAGTACTAAGAACTTGCTAGTTCAAGTAATACCCGCTGGCAAAAGAGAAGTAAATTAAGGAATGAATATGAGTTCATGTAAGTTTCTCTTGGCGTGATTTTATTTGTAACATGAGACGTGGACGTATTTTGTAATTATTGTGCAAAAAGGTGTTTCTTCTACTGTACTCTACTACAAACGATGTCTCAAATGAAGCGAGGGAAGATTAGAGATAAATGAGCGTACTAGATACAGAACATATAATATAGCTATTTTGATTCCGAAGGATCCGGATCATTTAATTCTACTTCGCACACGGTTACATTACATTGTAATTAGCGTGTGAGTGCTCACTTACTCAATACAATATTTTTTCGGCTAAGAGTATGAAGTAGGAAAAATTTTGTTACAAAAAGTTGGGCTATATATTGTGGTAAAAAGTAGATGACACTTTTAATACCACACTACTGAAAGTTAAATCACTCAAACTTACATGCACGATGATCTCATTTTCAATCACAAGTCTAACCATTAACATTTTATGGTCGTTCGTCGCGTCAGCGTCACCATTTTATCCTGGTACTAATCTGGGGTGTCACATTTCATTTTGAAAATTAGTGAGCAACAATATTTAATTTAAATGTAAAATATCCATGCGTACATATTATCCGTAGATAATGTAGTCGTACATTTTTTCATCCTTCAAACCTTTTAATTTCATCGTTTTCATTTTATCCTGTTTTTGTAATTTCTCCACAAGTTTTTATCACAATGCCACAGAATGCCCATCAAACAGGAATGTTATAATGGTCTATGACTTTTTTTCCACAAATACGTAAACCCCAACCAATATATTTTGCATTGAACTAAATTGTGACGTTAGTTGGTGTGTTGGTAAAAGCTGAATTTTGTATACTCGTAGAATACTAAAATTTAGGAACAAAAAGTCTCATATAGTCTCATTGCCAATTGTTGGCATTGCATTACATTTTTCTGCATTTTACACACGAGAGGGAAATCACAAGCCATATATATATCCAAATATTGCAATCGTCATTCCTCAATTCCATTTTTGCATGCTAATTCTATTCTACATTACTTACGTCCGTCCTATACACTTTGTAATTGTCATAAAGTAAATGATTTTTTTCTCCCAGTCCAAAAACTCTCTATTCATTTAAACTTAATGTGCGAAACTCGTAGACAAGATAAAAATGGATAATAGCCCACGACAATAATCATCCGTCATTCGATTCCCTTTCACCTTCCATATTATTTCGTGCTCGCACTTTTTCTACTATAATTTGAAACCATCTAAATGAGCCCCGTTGGCCATTGAGAATATAGTGAATTTTTCTCAATACACTTGTCCACAAAACACCTACCTAATCCATAATCTCACATCTAATTTCACATCTCAAATTTACAGCTTCACCGTTTTCGCTTTTTATTCTTTCTAAAGTCTCACTTGACGTGACCCTGAGCAAGCAACGTCCATATCAAGTATCTGTAACAAATCACTAATCATTTTCTCAGAAGAAAGGGAAAAAGTAAATGCCCACAATGCAAAGTGTACAACATTCGTCTAATCTCGTACCTCATTTGCTGTCACTCACGAATAATTGTAGATAAACACGCTCCTTCTTACCATCTTACCGCTGTCTGTAATGAATCACCAAAAGTACAAATTATACTTGTAAGGGAACTTGATAGCTGATTGACAAAATCTCATGCATGAAGCTATGTAATTGAAGAGTGGTATATGGTCATAAGTGGCTATGACACTTCCATAAAAACAATGTACATTTTTTTCAGAAGAGGAAAAGTGAGATAGTGAAGATGAAAGTGTTAAAGGCTACCTACAAAATGTCTCAAGTTTTTTCTTTGAACTTTGTTCCACTATGAAATATGAAGTAATGAGGAAGGCAAAATGAAACTTGAGCTTCCTCTAAAGTATAGACAAAGACTCAACAACTCCATAGAATTATCTTTTTCAACGATGGTTTTAATGACCTCAGACGAAAGCATATTTTTTGACGCTAGCATTATGTTTAGATGTAGGCTTATAATTACCCTCTCAAAATATTTATCGCTGCAGTAACATTGCGTCATATAACTTTCAGCTTTAATTACTCAATGATTCCAGTAGCGAGTAGCAGATACGCCTTAATTCGAATATAACGACTTCTCGCTACCTCCACTTCATTTTACTGATTTTTCCCAAACAAAGCTTAAAGATGAACTGCAGAGTACAACACGAGCGACGTGCGGAATGGAAAAATATTCAAATTAGATTAACTTTCCTGTCGAGTCTACACATTCCATGCATAATATCTGGAACTCGTTCTTTCTCTCATCCTCGTCCAGAAAAGAGGGCTCACTAATTACCACATTACTACATGAAAAGAGAGACCAGTTGAGCAAACAGGAAAAAATCGATAGTGCCTGTGCCACTCGACATTCCACCGCACCGAGACTATAGGCTGTTTCCCGGGAACAGATCGTTCTCCATATGCCCACAAGGGTACAAGATTAATTACCATAAAGTCATCGCATTGCAGGCCAAGACTTTAATTTACTCAAGCCATATATTCTCTTCTCTTATCACAATCTATATTCTCTGTTCTTTGTTCTGATGACCGTATTAAACCTGCAGAGTGCAGATGTTAACATTAAAAGGCTATCTTTACCAACTGCCAACTGCAAAGACTTCAGCACTTTGCGACCCTCGAAACTTATATACATTTGCAAGCTCCTCTCTAAGCTCAAAGCACTACTCAAATATACCAAAATGTAATAAAAACCGATTGAAATCGTGGAAAATTGCAGAAGTCTATTTACAATCCCCCATTAAAATAGACAGTCTCATGTAAGTGGATGTCATATGAAAGCATACTTTTCCTAACGATTCGCAAGAGATTCCTCCGTCTTTTCCACATTTACACACCCTTAGAGAGAGAAACCAAGCGGAAAAAAGAGTTAAATATCACACACACATCACATTTCACATCATGCTCAGTGAGTTGCACTAATCCGAACAACATTACATCACCACACTACCATAATTTTCATCCTTTTTGCGAATAGACTTGTATGGAAAAGAGAATTTACACAGTTTTACACAAGAGTTCTTCCCATTTCTTGCCATTTCCAATAATTTTCAGTCGATTTCATACAGAAATATTTCTTTTTCGTGTTGCGCGTACATATAGCACAAAGACATCCCTTATCCACTCAATTGTTTCGCTTGGTTGAGCTTGAGCCCTCCTGCAAACTTCATCCGCCTTATACCAGCATCAGTGCCAGGAACAAAAGCCTTGAACGAAGTCATCACAGTCAGAGCTCAGCTCTCAGAGAAGCTACCATAAGCCACCAAAACTAATATTATGGTTTATTAAGGTCGCCCTATCATACTCGATTACACTGTAATCTCCTGAGTGAATCTTCTCAAGAGAAAAAGTAAAGCACACGGATTTTAGTTTTGCTTTGCTCGCCTATGCACTATAGTATGCAAAGATCGAGCACAATAACGATTTTCAAGAGATTTCCCCAAAGATCCGTTACCATTTACAAGATTATCACAGTCTTTCTTATTACGACCATTCATTCGCACCATTCTATATGCCGAGTGCAGTCCATGCAGAAAAATCTTTCTAAATGCATTATGCTACGTGAAATGATATGGATGGCGATTTGATAAAATGAGGACTGGCTAATCATAATCATAACCCCTTTTCCTGAATATATGATGAGAGCCATGCCTATTTGGCTTCTTCTTTTCTGCGGGACAAAAACGACTCAGTGCACGAGATTATTACTACTTCTTTACAACGGTCATTTACAATGATACATAGTAATAAGACGAACATGTTCTGCAATACTGTTAACCAAAGTGAAGCACAAATCATGTAAACTACTTGCATTAATCATCTCAGGCAATAACAGTAAATCCTGAGCACGTACATGAACTTGCAACGTGTATTTACGCATAATACGGGCTTTAATGTTCACGAAAGGAATACTATGGAATGAAAGGGGAATGAGAAGAGAACGGCATTAATCATACTTTTTGAATGGCAATTTCACCAAAAATCAAGACATGGTGATATGTAATATTTCATATTTTCACGCATACAGCCTAACCGAACCGTAAATCTGCATCGTCATCATGATCATCGTGAATCTCCTAATTTGGCTAATTTTCTCTGAAAGATGAAAAGGCTTCTTTATATCTTTATTTTTCTGGTGACTTTTTGGCACACTGTGAGAAGGAAATGACGGCCAAGTAGATGAAATCCTTTTTATGAATTAAAAAGTATGTGATTTATACTGATAACATTTTAAAATCGACATCTAGTCCGGGTCCGGAGAGATATCCTAGTTTTTTAAGTTGTAGTTCAAGGTTAATCACAATTAAAGTACATTAATCAACTTCTGGTAGTCCTGTTATTACAGATACCGTTTAGGATTTTTCCCTTTGTTATCAAACTCGGAAAGCGTGCAACGACAACAACAACCAATCTTATCTACGAAACACTGCAAATCTATAAATTAGTTTTGTAGTACAAATGCGATTAGAGCAAAAGTTTACCTAATTAGTAATACAAACCACACAGTTTACAATCACTTCACAATATCATTTCGCTGTGTAGACTTGTACAGACGTTATACTTATGCCAAGCCCAACTACAAACTAATTCGATACACAAAATATCATTCATTCTTGAATGTATTTCTCTGCTTGTGTAAGAAGAATTAGATAGAGGTAGTTGAGTATAGGTGTTGTCAGGTGTGGTCTTTCAATGCATACATTTTCCATTTTTTCCGAATGCCACATGATTTACAAGTGTGATTTATTTAATAAACTTCGTAGAATTTAATGCTACAGCTAAGAATACCTTTATCCTCGATCCCTTCATCAAGATGAAGGATGAGGTCATCAAAGGGTTAAAAATTAAAAACAATCATTATACTTCATTAAACAGCATGCATCGGCGTGACGGTATTTCTAAAACAATTTCCTTGCTACAAAGTCTATCATGCAGTGACTTCAATGATGAATGTCATTATCATACACATTTTTATCTTCTTCATTAAATCCTTTTAAGATTCTCTCAAAAATGCAATTTTCATTCTCCACAAAAGCCACATCAGATTATTCCGTTACCCAATCTGGCGCCTGCAATTTACATTTCTTGATGCTATCAAAAATTCATTCCGAAAGTAATGAATAGTTAACCAAATAGGCACGAGTATATGTTTAGCATTCAAATCATTTTCATTTGTCGATAAAGCCTCTACAAGACAAGGGAAGGTTGAAAGATATATATTTTTCGAAAACACTACACGACAGAAGACAGACCTCATTTTCAATCCTCTATTCATTTCTTCCGTCGTTTTATTTACAAAGGGAAATTAGCATTTACGTACGTATGTCTATTTATAGTCGTCACTCAACCACACCGTACCACCGTTTTTTTCCTTTTCAAAAACAAAGAGTGAAGTTCACTGGCAATGTTGTTAAAAGATAAACATTCAAATCTATTTTCTTCCTTACATGCATTTAAATAAAATGACAGGGTGCTAATAACACGAAACAAATCAGAGAGAAAAAGATATTACCGGTGTGCGGTTGCATGTTTTTACGATAAACGTTGTTACAAAAACGAAAGAAATTACTGTACTTGAATTTCATATACCATCTCAATGAATGTATGAATGAATAGACTATATTCTTTGTTACTGAAAGATAAACAACTTCCTTTTGTTTTTTCTCTTGAGAGAACACACTAGCAGTCATTCCTTTGATTTGATTACATGTTCCATTCACGATGACTAGTGGGACTTGTACGTCCCGTTGACATCACTGACACATAACATAACGCTTGCGACGAAAAGTGGGAACCGAAATGACGATGGAAGTTGTAAATTATATTGGGAGCAGAATTGAAATGAGCCAATGTTCCGGCTTTTTGTAAAAGCGCTCTAACGGAATTCCGTCCTTTAATCATTTCGTCATCAAAAGAAACAAAAGCAATTTTGCCGAGAGAAAATAAAACGTAGCTGAGGATGGGAAAACACACAGAACTAATAAATATTTCAAAGGATTTTTTTCCCTTGTGCTTTGTTGGGTGAAGATGGCAAGTGGAGAAGTCTTTCCTTCTCAAATAATTATTTTCTCTCTCTTTCTTTTCAAGTCAGAAAAGTCAAGTGGAGGTAATCTCAATATTTGTAAGAGAACCAGTGTGAATCCTGCGTAGAAAAAATACTCTCCAGTTTCCTTTTCCAGTGAGTGAACGTGATGATGAAGCTTCTTCTATATGAGAGGTCTCAGGCAATCTTGTATTTTTCAAAGACAAGATAAATTACTTACGACAGGATGGAAGAGAACGCCAGCTTATTTTTGGTAGTTCAAGTTCTTTCCTCTTCTGGGTTTATGGCAAAAGCTGATATATGTGCTATATGAGATGGGACTGTGGACTCTATGAAACACGAAACCTACTAACATGCTAAGTTGTAAGTGGCTCCAGCAGTTTGTAATGTCTAGCTGTGTAAGTGGGAATTGGAACCCTGTGTGTTCCCCTATGTTCTGCAAAGGACTGTGTACTTGGTTAAGGAAGGAAATTCAACTAGGAAAAATCGCTTCCGAGTGCTTTTTGATCTTTTTGTGCTTCCCTCTGCTCTACATTTTTTGTAGAGAAGAAGAGAAAATATTATGTAAGATTGAGAGCGACAATTCATTCTCAAAAATCGTTCCACTCATTTTCCTGTCATCCCGAGTGAAATTCTGGATGTATCTTATTTTTTCTCGCACTGTCAAAAATCACATTTCTTTTTTGTTCAAAAACATGCACACACACACTTATCGAGCAGTTTTTGTCTGGTATGGTGAAATTGGTAATAGTGTGTGCCCTATCTTTATATCTGAGAATATATCAAGCTGCCAACTTCGCATTTTTGGTTGAACCACTATGCCAGGCTTTCGCTTACTTGAAACCAAAAGGCTTGTATTGATTTAGTGGAATAAATTCTTGTGTCGTTGTAGTTTTGGCGCTGCCTGATGCGAAATAAAAAGCGGAGGAATCTTATTTACATGTATGTTTTTATAGATATATCTTATCCAAACCTATGTCTATTTTTCAGACATACACACCGGCTGGGATGGAGGACTTTATGCGACACTTAAAAGAGACGCTCTGCTGGTACCCTGTTTCCAGGCAAAAATGGCCTTGAGCTGGATTCCTTCCTGTGCCAAAAGTACACAGAGGACTCGGCAGAGAACGATGAGATTGCCACTTTACTTTCTCCAATTTTGTTACCCTCTTCCTCTATTTTCTCAAAGGATGGAGATGATGCTAGTTCCTCTTCTTGCTCTTGGCCAACAACAGAAACTAGATCAGAGGAATGAGAAGGAACAATACACATACGTATGTGTGTAGTTACTCTTCAAAGGATTTTTTCCGTGTGACTCAAAGATCGTCCTTGGCCGAAAAAGGGAAACGTCGTAGGTACTTCATATGTATGCCTCAAACAGAAACGAACGCAACGTTAAGAACGAGAGAAAGGATCCCAAGAGACCATTTACTCAAATCCTGTTCAAATAAAAGTTGTGCTCGAGCAAGAATAAGAAAATACATAAAGCACAGCCAGCCAGAATATGGAATATCAAATGAAATGGAATAAATGCAGACAGCGTTGTTCCCTTTACTGCACAATTGCCTCTGAATTAATGACTTGAAATTGAGGAAGGAATGCAGCGTAGGTATAGTTCTGAGTTCGGTCTTAAATTACATGTTGTCCTTATCGCGCACATGCATGTCAAATGAAAAAGTCTGAATTGAAAGAGTTATTTTGAAAATATTGCATGCAGCTTAAACTTTGGGTAACCCAACTTTAGTAAAGGGTCAATAAAAGGAACTGTTTTCCAATTTGAATAACAATGGAGCAATAATAAAATCAATTCACGTTTAGATTTGATTAAAAGTCGACATAATTTTGATGAAACTAGGAAGCTTCATGAAACCGCTGTAGGATACTAAGGATATATCCCATTTTCTATCTGGAAAGCGTTTTATAGTGAAATTTTCAATTTTTCTACAACCACATCACAGTCGAGATATATTTTTCTTTTGATCCCTAATTACTCTCAGCAGCAGGTATAATAGCTTTCGCTCGCAGGTCTTGTTCTCCTACAAAACCCATTTAAAGAATAATGTCTTTGGGAGACATTTTAAGCAAACTATTTCGTGACAATTGAATGAATTGAAGAGAATGCAATAATCAGTTTTAAGCTCATATATATCCTTTCTTTTCAAAATACGGTATGGCATGAATACGAAATTCGAAAATGCACGGTTGTGACGTGACAGTACAGTCGAAACACGACACAGCACGAGAGCCCCTCCATGGGTTTGCAAAAGAAGGCATAAAAACTCTAAAAATAGGCTTGCTTCGTGTGCTTTAGCGACAGTCGATGATTGAAGAAAATGACAAGGCATATCAAAAATCTGGGTTATTTCAAGCTTGAGGCGATAAGAAAATTTTATTAAGATGATGATGTGACACATTGTCATAAAGGGGGATACACTATTAATAAAAATGAGAACGATAATTCGGGTTTTTCTCTCTCGATACTGTAGTTTCGAGTTTCGATAGGTATATATACCCACGTAGAAAGAAAAAAGACGAAAATCTCAAATGATTATGATTCAGCTACTCATTCAAAGTAATAATCGTCACATCAGCTACATTCGAAAGAGAAGGATTACAGCACACGTGCTCCAAGCACCTGCATGCAAATCACCCTTAAAGAGTCAATGCACCTCAGCATGTACTCAACAACCAGTACTACTTGACTTGAATATTTTTGTTTGTCGCTTAATAAAGTAACACGGAATGAAATGAGCTGTGCACATACCTCTTTCGTATTCCTTCCTCATAGACTCTTCAAAATCCACTTAATTCAATGTTAGAACATTCCTATATAGTAAATCACTTATCACCAATTTACATGCTTTTGTCGAGGACCATTCAAACACAAGTATTTCTATAGTCATCCCCAATTCAATTCAAGAACAACTTTCCTCACTGATTACTATTCGTCCCATTCATCATCGTCACACACTATTTACCTCAAAGATACGAATTTACGATATGATTATGATAATCGAGCTAAAATGATTTTCAGTTTCATTTTACCCACCTCAAGTTATCGTATAATTCACGAGAAACTAGCCCGATCGCTTTTAGTTGCTCTCCTTTTGGAATTTTTCTTACCGAGAGATAAGTTCGTTACTTGCCCGAAATTGTAGGAAGGGAGTGGAGGTATTATTATGACAATTTGCGTGTCACTAGTGAACTGTGTCAAGAGAGTAAACAATGATTTTTTTCCACAAAATTACTGCAAATCTAGAGGATTTTGTGAATTCTGGTCTGTCCTTGCTGAGCTTCTCGGAGAAACGAAACCTTACACAGATTCTACTCCACACTTTAATGCAATGTTTTGTAACTGAGAGACTTTAGATGCAGCCCACCACGCAACTCAAATGGTACTGACTGCGAGGATTACTCTGTAGCACGACTACGACACACGCAGAGGGAATCCTCTTGTAAGCGTCATGAAATGTTCATATAGCCTATCTATTCTGTAGTAGACTAACTTGCAGTGATTCATATGCTTTCGCATTACGGTACATTTTCCTTTGCTTATCCTTTTGCTTAAAGTTAAGCTAAAACTGGGATGCAATGTATACCAAAGGAAAAAACCAGTTTAGAGCATAAGTGCACATTATTACTATGCGAGAGAGGACCCAGTGAACATTTCAGTGTGTGGGATTGTGAAACAGAAAACTTCCTAAAACATTTTTCCTCTGAATATCCAATGCAAGCGAGCACGTTCTCTAATATTGTATCATAAGTAATCGGCAGGAAACATGAATATTCAGGCGTCATCATCTAACTCTCATGCGAATGGCGACAGAGCATGGTGGCGTGTATTGCAATCATCGTATCATCATTATAGACTTTGAGTATTTGAGTTAAAGTTGTAGCTCCCCTGCAAACATGACTTTATGATTAATGAAGACTCTTCAAAAAAGAAAATCAAGCAGTAATCACCAGCCTCACTGTATAAGCCAACTATGTAGTCGTGACTCTACAAGTAAAAATCTAAAATATGTTTTCAGAGACAGGAAGGAAAAATCAGTAAAAACTCCTTCTTCAGGATCAACTTTCGCGTAAAATTATCTGTGAAGCACACGAATTCACCTGGGAGTGAATACTCAAGCACAGGAGCAAACCTGTCGGTGTGAAACAAGGTAGAAAAGACAAACATTTTTTTGTAGTAGCTGAATCTCTCCATTAATCTGCCAAAATAATCGTGCCACTCCTACACACACACACGCATGCATGAAAACTGAAAACATATTATATGCATATCGTCACATTGTGGGCATGCTTTTAGAAAAATCCTCTTATAAAAAAAAATTGGTGGTGGTGATGAGATGATAAACCAAACTCAACTTCCACTTCCCATTGCGGTACTCGAGTTGTGTTTGTTGTTTGACAAGTTGAAATCGTGTATCTCTCCTCTCTAGTCATGACACAAAACTCTCTCCCATTCCATTTAGTACCTACACCTTTTTCACCTTTTTTATTAGCGTAGCAAACAAACTTGCGAAATGCACACTTTTCACGTGGCAGTATTACCAGACTATAGAAGGCAGTAAGTGATACCAGTTATGTGGCAGAGATGCACTTTCAAATGTGCTTCGTGTTTAAAAAATCTGTGTCACTCATTCTGAGAACGGTTCGTATACTCAAACGCTAATAAACAGCTTGGGTTAGCAACTTTATTTATTCAAAACAAGAAGATTCAACTTGGGAGTTGAGGGATCCACCTGATTGTTGCTTTTCACTTATTTATTGTAAAAGAATAAAAAATCCCAAGTTGTTTTCACTCTCTATGTATATTAATTAGACGCAGTTCACACTTTTCCCATTGGTTTTTGGGATTAACCCAGATTAATGTGGTATTCATGAACTTGCGCCATGCCAAAGGCAAGCGTGTGTGATGGATTATAAGGAAAATTATAGTTTGTTTCACACACAATGTCACACTACGAGGATTAGCAAATAGGGGAGAATTTGTAAGCATAAACAGGAAATTTAATGACAGCAAATTTAAGTGTAAACCAGATGAGCAGACAAAGAATGAATTAAAGATCAACATATCATTATAAAAAATTTTTGATTAAAAGTGTGCTTGACTTGTCTAGTCATTTGGGTTGAAGGCACTTCCTGTGATTACTATTATAATCAGCCTTGGCAATCAGTAACAAAATTAAGATTGTGCAGACCGTCACTATCTCATTATTAGCCATCTATGAAAGCATGAAGCCGATTATTGCTAGCTCATAACTTTTTTGTAAATATTATAACTATGTATTGAGGGCCAGGCGGAATGATAAGCGACTTCTATTGAACTCGATACTAAATGAGTTGATATCAATATATAGGGATGAAGGAGCATTGACCCAGTCAAAAAATTGGGTTATTGTAAAATCACACTGTGAGTTATAAACTTTGGCGGAGTCACAAAGCTTATCATCAGTCAGCACTTGATTATAAGGTTGAATTGAAGTTTGCAATGGGGTGGGAGAAGAGTGATGCTGATTACATGCTTGGGTATGTGTGTTGAGTAAAAGGAGGATGCGTGTTTGTTTTTGGAAAAATCAATATTGGTTATTATTATTGTAATACACTGTTTGGGAATTTATCTGTAAACGTGAGTAATACGCTTTTGCTTACGACTGAAATGAAGGAAGATGTAACGAAGGAAGTAAGAGTGGGAGGTACATACCTTGTGTTGTGATATTAACTTCTTTCAGTGGCGAGTGCTGTTGTTGAAGGAAAACGCAAAATATGTATGAACAAAACTTCTGGAAATAATTTATGAAATCATTGCGATTATGGTATGGTTATAGCTTGAGTGGCACACTTCTACTTCCACACATAAACGTTTCTTTTTATAGATTGCACAGGAAAGTTGAGTTTCTATTCAACACTTTAACTAGATCAACACAAGCTACGTTTCAATTTTTACAACCCTTGCTGTTCCCTTTCTGTCATCCAAATAGGAAAGTTTTATGGAGGACGAAAAGGTTGATTCTACTTTAGATAAATTACTTTTCCCCACTGGGGTTTCCAGTTCCAGTAAAATATAATTAATTGGAAAAAAGAGTAAACTATTCACATTATACCAAATCACAGTTTTAAAATACAAACATAATAAAAAAATCTGTATCGGTGTTTGCACTCCAGTTTCGTATTTTCTCGTTAGTTCGGTTCTCAGGATGCACACTTAGTCCAAGTTTTAAAAAAATTGTTGAGCAGAGGCAATCAGTTAATTTTGCCTGTTTTGATGGTCTAATTAGGACTATAATTTCTAAAAAAAGTACAGCAGAGCAACAACGAGACACGAAGAAAGAGCAGTGTTGCTAGCTGCTTCCTCTGCTCTCTACTGTAGTAGATCTGGAAAGAAGAAAAGTTGCTTTGTTACGGAGTTTTTTTTAGTCTTTGCTTTATCACAACTGTATGGAGCTTTATATGAGTACATACGGATATAGATATCTACCTATTTGGTTGGATATTTAACTCCACTCCACTCCACCACTTTTATGGATGGTATAACGTACGAAAGGAAACTCTCTTTTGTGAGTATCCGTATATTCTTATGTATACATCGCACGCTGCTGTGCGTACTTGCGTGTGTAAAGGGTAAAAGTCTGCAGATGGACACGAAGAAAGGAGCATGAAAATGAGCACAATGCATGGAAGAAATATTGTTGATGTGTTTTTACATCTTACGTATCTACTTTTACGAGATGATTTTCCATGATGATGCGTAGTTAAATGTGGTAGCACAGCGGACCATCTGCGAGTCATTAGCCTGTGTGTAGCCACTATCACAAGAAAATAAGTCCAGTTGCAACATGTGCAACACTTTTATGGAACTGAGATTATCCCATTGAATTTTAAAGGACGCATAATATGTTAATGTTGGTATATTTGGCTGTGCTAAGCTCATAAATACATTACCGCACTTTGTTTATCTTCATAAAATTTAAGCAGTGTTTTGTTTTCAAGATGATGCGTAAAATTAATCCTTTACGAGCTGCAGCAGTTGGTTGCATAATATAATGAGTACATAGATTTATAAAGGATAACATGCAAAATCATACATTGGTTTTAACTGATCCGTGACGGAAATCTCGCTACCTATACAAGCTGGCATTATCAATCAATCAATAATCAATTACAAAATGTTATTCACGAAACATTGACATAACTGACGAAGTAATAAGCAAGGCCTAAAACGGCATTTATCTGACTTTAGAGCATTTTGTCAACTGCAGAGCCAAGCAGTAAGCCAATGTCATGCAATGCATACCTTTGGCTTATTAGAAAAAAATTTGATGTTGTTATCTCTCTGCTGCAACCTTGCGATATGTGATTACAAATTCTATTTCGATTGGCTGGTACTATTACTGCTGTGTCTGTGATGCAATTACAATTAATATATTTAGGGAGGTCCGTGTTAGTAGAGCATTTAAAATGTATGAAATCTGGTGCATCGCATTGTTAGAATGGTCCCACAATCGCATAAAGCAATCGGCTCGGCATGCAATTCATTAGCAAACTTGACATCTATTGGGCAACATGCAACCGACTAGTTTTGTGCATTAATTTCACTAATGTCAAACGTCGAAAAGAAACTCATATTCAAGAAATGTGTTAAAGTATTACTGTGTTGCAAGTGATAACTTTTTAAGAATTAATCTTTAGTCAGGTCCGCCAATGATGATTTTGATAACGAGCAATGGAGCAGTCACATAAAATGAGATCATTTCATTTTATGCATGAGTTCATTACCATTACTGATTATCCAACGCAAACTATAATTAAACATTCCGCTTACCGCAGAGTATAAAAGGGATTTAAGGATGGCACACCAAATGTGACAGGATTAGAATCGGAACAGAATTCAAATTCATAGTGCATCGGATCGAAATCATTGTATGCATTAAATGCACATTTTATCCTCATAAATACGCTTACAGTGATTCCTATGTCACGCAAAAATTGTCAAAATATATTTTTAGCTTTTGCCATATGCCTGCAAAAGCCAAATGAACCTACTTTGTTTGATAATTAGCAATGCGCAATGATGAATATATGATGATTTGATGATTCACATTGACTACTTCAGTTTTAGTAGTAGAAGTCAAGATCAACAGAGAGCAGAAATTCATGAATGCCAAATAGGTGTGGAATGAGGTCTGCATGAATCATAGACATACTACTGCGGTCATATATACAGAGCACAGTTGAATGTACCTTCTTTCTTTCTTTAAATATTCCTGAGCCTATAAGTTGTGTAAAATCCAACTATATACTTTTACGTAGAGTTTATCCGTCTGTTGTATCCGTTCCGTATACTTCACTCTCTCTCCTCAGGGAAATGCAGATATGTATATACGGATAATACGGAAACCTGCATTCTGCCGTCTGCGTCAGTACAAACTGAAGGCACTAGATAATCCATCCATATCCTATTCCTATATCACAAATACAATACAATCAAGAAGGCATAAACCAGCATTTATCGTTATACCGCGTATATCGTATTTGAGTACCGTACACAAGGATCAGTTCATGCATTGAATTCTTCCTACAATCTGTCACGTCATGTTGGAAGTTGGAACTTGGAACAGAAGTGAAGTTGAGTGCATGGTGCTATTAACCAATACCAAAAATCTCAAAGACAAAACGGTCAACGGGTGCTTAACACTCTTGCCTTGAATACTGTAAAGCACGTCTACTACAGTCAACCTTGTCGGAAATTTATTTAAACGTTTGACTTGACACTATAAGAAACTTTTGTATTGATTTTGTAATTTAAATTATCCGATAGCCTAGATAGATGTGAGTTTGTATGTTGTATGTAGGATAGAAGTATAGAAGGATTGAAAATATCGTAAACGCAACCTACCAAGCACTGATGACGTTTGTCTTGTGTATTTAATTGTAAGAGCAGTTATTGGTTATAGTCATCAAAATTGTAGTAGCAAACTACTAACAGCACAACGCACCGGCAGTTTTGCTGGTTGTGTTGTGGATGGGCGTTATACCAGCTGGTAAGGCTTGTTCTTTTTGATCTAACTAAACATTCCTCATTTTTTGATTCTAATGACCTTTAGTTAGTGATGGGGCATGGGACTGTTCTAAAATGATATTAGAGCTTTTCATTTTTTGTGATTTTAGGAACCGAGTAGTTTTGAGTTTGGATGGATGTTGGCGATTAAATTTAAAAAATGAATGATCCCGAACCTTCGTTGGAGGGTTCACCCTCCAACTCCGTGGTGAGTATGCCAACGCCTAGTCTCGTAGACCCTATGCCGGTGATGCATTATTTGAAAAGGATTTGCACTAGTATTCTAGAAGAAGATGTTGACATATCTCCAAACTCAATTGCCACCCTAAATGGAGTATTGAATGATTGTGCTGAGGCAATTAGAAAATTCATAGCAGATCCGTTGTCGAAGTCGTTACTAGTCCAGAAGATTTCAAATAAGGATGAGGAGAGAGAGGATGAATATGTGGTATCGCTAGGAGTAGTTTTCACTAGCGTTCGAGCTGTAGGGCTGATTGTAATCAAACGAGGAAATTATATAGAATCAGATAAATCGATTGGGTCTCAAGTTAGGGTAGTGGTTTTGAATGATGGATCTCCATACGAAACCCTACATTCCTACATTTCCATGGGTGTCGCCCCCTTTTTCAAGTCTTACCTACAAGAAACTGGTCGCTCTACTGAATCCAGTAGTGATAAATTGGCTCCATCCGTTGAGAAGAAAATGGCAGAATTGGAAATGGGATTACTACACCTCCAGCAAAACATTGACATTCCCGAAATATCTTTAACTATCTATCCCGTCGTGGCTCAGACTGTTGCACAATGTGCGGTTGAAAATCGTCGTCCGAAAGTATCAGACTTTGGGGATCGTGTTGAAGACTCCAAGTTTTTAAATGATCTCCAACATGGAGTCAACCGATGGGTTAAAGAAATTCAGAAAGTTACCAAGCTGGATAGGGACCCTTCTAGTGGAACAACTCTGCAGGAAGTTTCATTTTGGCTGAATCTGGAAAGAGCTCTGCTGAAACTGCAAGAAAAGCGAGAATCTTTGGAGGTGGAGTTAACGCTGGAAATTCTCCGACACGGCAAAAGGTTTCATGCTACTGTTTCCTTTGACACTGACACTGGTTTAAAGCAAGCATTAGCCGTTGTAAACGACTACAGTCCGCTCATGAAAGATTTTCCCATTCATGACCTTCTGGCTGCCACCGACTTGGAAAAAGTGCGGGTTGCTTTGCAGTGCATTTTTGGCCACTTGCGAAAAATTAGGAATACTAAGTACCCCATTCAAAGAGCGCTTCGACTGGTAGAGGCTATTTCAAGGGATTTATCCGCTCAATTATTAAAAGTGTTGGGAACCAGAAGACTGATGATGGTGCCGTATGATGAGTTTGAAAGAGTGATGAATGCCTGCTTCGACATTTTCAATACTTGGGACGAAGAATATGAAAAGCTTCAAGCTCTTCTACGGTATGCATTTATTTATAGAAAAATTATTATTGGTTTACAAAGAAAAATTATAGTCTGGATTTAAATTACTATTCAATTAACAGAAGGCTGCAATTCAATGCAATTATTTTGTTTTATCGATTTTAGTGACATTATGAAGAAGAAAAGAGATGAGATCAAAATGATTTGGCGTGTTAATCCCGCTCACAAAAAGCTACACACTCGAATGGAGCAAATTAGAAAGTTCCGACGACAGCATGAGCAGCTTCGTTCAGTGATCGAGAGAGTTTTGAAGCCAGACCAGCAGTCCATGGTGGAGGGGAACGCAAATGAAGAAGTTGGATTAGCGTATTCTCTTGTAGAAGAAGTTGATGTGCTCGACATGTCAAAAGAAGGGCAAGAAGCTTGGGATGCTGCCTGTCGCAGATATAATGATCGTGTGGATACCGTTGAAGCTAAGATAACTGCAGCTTTAAGAGAGCAACTAGCTACTGCAAAGTCTGCAAATGAAATGTTTAGAATTTTTGCTCGGTTCAATGCACTCTTTGTGCGTCCCCAAATTCGTGGCGCAATCAGAGAATATCAAACGCAGTTGATTCAGCGAGTAAAAGACGACATTGAAGCGCTGCACGAAAAGTTTAAGGTAATTGCTTTTATTTGACAAGCTATTTGGTAAATATCACAAATTGTAAAATTTGACTAAGTAATATTTGATTACATTTCAGACTCAATATTCTCTCAGCAAAGCGTACAGAATGAGCGAACTTAGGGATATTCCTCCAGTATCTGGTTCAATCATTTGGGCAAAGCAAATCGATCGTCAGTTGACAACTTATCTTATGCGAGTGCAAGCCATTCTTGGGTCTGGATGGGAAAATCATGTTGATGGTAAAATTTAAGATTTTTAATTTTTTTTCTCTAGACTTTTGAATTTTTTTAACAAACAGTTTTCAAATTTCATTTTATGTATCTTAGGCCAACGTTTAAAAAATGACGGTGATAGCTTCCGTCTCAAGTTAAACACTCAACCAATTTTTGATGAGTGGGTCGCGAAAGTGCAACAGAAAGATGCAACCGTTAGTGGGAGAATCTTTGATATTGAGCAAACGCGAAACAGGAGTGCTGCTGGCAAGCCTTTCCTCAAGTTGAAAGTTAACTTTTTACCGGAAATCATCACTCTGTCAAAAGAGGTAAATACTAAAGCACATTGACGATTCCATAAGGGACATCATCGTTTAACAAGTCTTGTTTGATAAATTTAGGTTCGGCACTTGAAAAACTTGGGATTCCGTGTGCCTTTAGCGATCATGAACAAAGCTCACCAAGCCAATCAAATGTATCCATTCGCCATCTCTCTGATGGAAAGCGTTCGAACGTATGAAAGAAGTTGGGAAAAGGTATTTTAACCCCGTCTGTTTTTATCTAACGCATTATTATTATTTTTTCATTTTCGTTGCAAAATCAATACATATTCGTCAAGACAGGTGACACGGTGGCATTTTTCACGTAACATTTCAATAAGAATTTTACTCATAGCCAAGTTGTTTAGTATTTACAAAATATGCGCCTATCCTAAAACCGCGTCTTGATGACTTAAAATATCCATTTATGATCCATTTATGATATGAAATAATAATGAAATAATCAACATAAAAGACAAGACTGATCCTGATCGAATGATATTACCCACATATTTGTGGCATTCCTCCTGAAATAAAACAATGATGATGCTCCATGTTGACATGCTGTTCTCATTAATAATGTCTAGTTTAATCGGAACACTTCCTCCCAACAAACCTCATATCAGGTAGAATTTCTTCTACAATTACAACCTCACAGCAAATCAAACAAAACAGCAATTGCATATGTTTTGGATTTTTAACCCACCTGCCAATTATAATATATGCCACTACTTGGACTATTCGCTGATTCTGTAATGCCAAAAATGCCAATTTTGCCATAATGTGTGTCCAGTAATATCGATATTACAAATTAAAACCTGTAACATACTTTTACTACTCATATCCTTGTTGAAACTATCCAACTCAATTCGTACATCGATTAACCTTGCCTTTCCACATTGTGTCTTTTATACCTTTCGTACTAAACTAGATTTTGGTGTGGCATTTCAGTGGCAGCCTTGGCTTGACTGTAAATATATACCAATAAATAAATTTAAAAGCTAACTGTGCTGGAGCTGGAGAGAAAGAGAGAAAATGAGCGTGAAGTTGATTATCGGTCGGAGATAAAATATCATGCAGAATTTAAGTATTTTAGTGTCCTTTGAGAGTAGCCACCAGATGCGCCTGATCTTATGCCTTTTCGGCTTTTTTTACAATGAAATAATTATTATTTGCGTAAAACTAAGAGTAGAGAATAGATTATTTAGAACCAAAACTTTAAATAATAGAAGTGCAAAGTTTTTGAGCGGCAGGACCACTTCGTGTAAAAATGATAAAAGATAATGCTTTCATTGACACGCTTGCTGAAATTGCAATCATTCCAAAAGGAATAGGAATCCGGTATGGTAGTGAATTGTCCTGTTGTAAAAAGTTGTACAGATTTTGCCGCTACATTTTTGCTATGATTGCTAATACAATCCTTAAAATATTTACATTAAGCCAGTTGCACTTAACTTTGAGGGCTGCTTGCGACTGGAACAACTTTAAAACTCAAAAATTTGTTGGCTATATACATCTGCCTTTTTAAGATTGAATGAAAGGGTTCATGGTAAAGTTATTTAACGAAGACGTTGATTATGTAATTAAAACAGTTCGAAGATAAAGGAAATGTCAGCTTGCTGGTGGCTGGAGTTCGACAAGAGGTCCATGTTTTACTTTCTGAGGTAAACATTTTTAAAAATACCTATTTACTTGTGTTGCCTAATTGTCGTGTATTCCGTTCAGTAAATAGTTTTAATTTATGGCACTCAGGGAATGGCACTTGTATGGGAATCGTATAAACTGGACCCTTACGTGAAGAAATTGTCAGAGGCTGTGTTTCAGTTCGCTGAAAAGGTAAACTGCCTGAAATTGAAAACTGTTTGATATAAAAGGATATTGTAATGATGTATTTGATTTACTTTCCTTAGGTTGACGAAGTGCTCAATGTAGAAATGCAGACGAGTGTGGATATCAAGTCTCTTGAAACGTGTGCTTACAGTGTAAAAACATTTGGGGAAATTCTTGCGAAAATCCAAAAGGCTGTTGATGACTTGTCTCTGAAGCAGTACTCGAATTTAACCAAGTGGGTACAACAGATCGATCAGGAAGTTGAAAAGCGTTTGGCTGTTCGCCTCGAATCTGGTATTTGTGCTTGGACTAAATGCTTGGAAGGAATTATGGAAAATGAAGATAACGATACGGATACTGAGGCGAAAATGACGCATAAATTGGGCGGTGAACCCGAAGTAAGTTTGCATTTATTTCGGTTAGACTTGGATGTTTTTTGTTGTGCTAATGTTAATGACTTGTTTATTGGTGTAGCTTGGGGAGTTGAAGTTAGAAATGCGCATGACTCAGCAAACCTTATGGGTTTACCCTGCAGTGGAAGAAGTACGTCAACAGCTTTTCCAAAAGTTATTTGCATGGCAAGCAATTTGCACTTCCCATCCCAGAATCCAAAGCTCGAGATACCAAGTTGGTCTGGAAAAAGGGCTAACTGCCACGTACAAGGGTCTTTTAGCCAGTTTACCGTTAGGAAATGGAACATTGGAGTTTGCATACAAAGCTATTGAGGCGAAGATGACTGAAGTCACAAACTATGTTAATGAATGGCTATGCTACCAATCCCTCTGGGACTTGCAGCCGGACCAGTTGTATGGAAAACTTGGAGAGAATATCATCATGTGGCTGAAATGCCTCGCAGACATAAAGTATGCATGCATTAACTGTTGTTTTCTAATAAATATTTGAGAAGTTAGCTAATTAGATGTTTTGTTTTCCCTCCTAGACAAACTCGAAGTACATTTGATACAGCTGAAGTTCGTCGATCGTTTGGACCTGTAGTCATTGAGTATGGCAAGGTCCAGAGTAAAGTATCCCTGAAGTACGATTCTTGGCACAAGGATGCATTGGCTAAGTTTTCTGCTTTGTTGGGAACTCAAATGACATTTTTCCACACGGAAGTGGCTAAGGTATGTTAAATACATTACTTTCGTTGTATTTGATTTAATTGAGTAACATAATTTATAAAATTATATACATTGCAATTTTTAGTCCCGAACTGATTTGGAGAACCAATCAATCGAAACTTCATCTACATCAGAGGCTGTTGGACTTATCACTTACGTACAAACCTTGAAAAAGAAAATGCTGGAATGGGAAGACAAAGTCAAGATTTACAAAGAAGGTCAACGAATCCTTGAGCGTCAGCGATTCCAGCTCCCTTCTAATTGGCTGCACATCGACAGTGTTGAGGGAGAATGGAGCTCTTTCTCTGAAATTCTGAAAAGAAAAGATTCCTCCATTCAGACTCAAGTTGCCAGTCTTCAAGCAAAGATTCTCAGTGAAGACAAAGTTGTTGAAGGAAAAACGAATACGTTCTTGGCCGAGTGGGAAAAGGAAAAGCCAGTAAAGGCCGATCTAAAGCCTTCAGATGCCATACGTCATTTGGCATTATTCGAAACTCGTTACACAAAGCTACGAGATGAGCGTGGAAACGTGTCTCGAGCAAAGGAGGCTCTTGAAATGGCTGGCGTGAGCAGTAAATGAAGTTGCCCAGTTTAACGAAAAAATAGATCAGAAGCTGTTTATGGAATGGTAATACAAGTGTGAATAGGTGTATGTAGTATGTAGTCGCTTTATAAAAATTAAAAATTACAATTTTTTTAACAAAATTACTTTGTTCACAGGGTGGACCGTTTCCCTGCACAGTTAGTCGTTCTCGCAGCACAAATTTGGTGGTGTGATGGAGTCGAAGCCGCAGTTGGCAATAAACCAAAATTGGAAAATGTTCTAAAGCGAGTTGATAACATGCTGAATGTTCTCGCTGATTCTGTTCTCCATGAACAACCCGCTTTGCGAAGGAAGAAATTGGAGCATTTGGTAAATATTTAATTAAAATCCTGTTTTTTATATTTATCTTGTGTTATTCGTCAATAATCTACAATTTTAAATGCTGTCATGTATAGATTAATGAATTTGTCCACAAACGTACGGTTTGTCGCCATTTGCTGAACAATGGGGTTTCCCACAATAAGTCCTTTGAGTGGCTGAGACAAATGCGGTTCTACTTCGATCCCAATCAACCGGATGTGCTAAAAAAGTTAACTATTGTGATGGCTGATGCCAAATTCAACTACGGTTTTGAGTATCTAGGAGTTCAAGAAAGATTAGTGCAAACTCCACTTACGGATAAATGCTATTTGACAATGACACAAGCCTTGGAAGCGCGTCTCGGTGGCTCTCCATTTGGTAAGCAGATGCGTACCGTTTAATAATTTTCATAAAAGTAAAAACTGCATGCGATTGACCGAAAGCTTGATTCATTTACAGGTCCTGCCGGTACTGGCAAAACGGAGTCCGTTAAAGCTCTGGGTCATCAGCTGGGAAGATTCGTTTTGGTGTTTAATTGCGATGAAACCTTTGATTTCCAGGCTATGGGAAGAATTTTTGTAGGATTGTGTCAAGTTGGGGTAAGTTTCACTTACACCTCTCGAAACTTAAATGTTTTGATGGTTTACATTTTTTATGTGGTCTAATCCTCATGTTTTAATTGTTACTCATTATTTTGCTTCTTTCCAGGCCTGGGGTTGTTTCGACGAGGTAAGTAAAAAATGGTTCAGCTTTTAAGGATTACTAACAATGCGTGCTTCTTCGCTTGGAACTAAAATATATTGGTGTATGATGGCTTGTTGGAATCAGCATCAAAAACTACGTAATGTGTGTTAATTATAAGGCCCACTTCTCAACGATAAGCGATATATTCGGATAAGTATGTTTGCATAGAGGTGAGCGCTCACCCTCATTTATTTGTGTACCAACGTAAATTTGGATTATGAAAATATGTACCCATTGAATAATAGTTTTTTGACTATTCATATTGATTAAAAATGCTGCACAACAGATTTTCCATAAGTACCTTCCCTCCATTCACTCCATGGAGGGAAAATCGATAAATGGAAGCTTTTCGATAAGATAAGATGTTTTTAAGGCACCTATAGAATGTAGTATAGTATGTAGAGATAGAATTTAACAGCTGGGTATTTTAAATCAAATTATAGATATGCATAAGGGCATGTCAGTAAGAAAAATAACGGTAAAACATGCAACATTAACTCCATCCATCCATACCCTCCATGGAGGGAAAGACAACAAATAAGTATTTTTTAAAAAATATAGATTTATGCATGCATAAGGGCATGTTAGTAAGAAAAATAACGGTAAAACATGCAACATTAACTCCATCCCTCCATACCCTCCATGGAGGGAAA
>JAHZNA010000320.1:0-33084 GCA_027743935.1 Sinodicranocentrus sp. ZH6
TGATTTTATTGATAGGCTACCTCTGAATGAATCTCTACCCATCTCTAAAGCTTTAAACTAGAAAGAAACCACAACAGGAGATTACGATGTTCCGAATAGCTAGGTAAGAATAAAAATCCTCAACTAATTTCTTTGTAAAACTAACATGAGATTTTGTAGAGATGAAAAGCATCGTAAGAGACACTACTACTACATTGTTCAATTGATTGTGACATTTTACTGTTCTATGTTAACAGAAGCATCCTCGGACGGCATATTCAGAGGCATGCCGGTGTGAATCAAGGTTACGCCTTGCAAAACTCTCCTTATCATTCGTTGTTTGTAAATCCACCTGTCCATGAAGTGCCAGACCTCACCACACTCCAAAGTATAATGCTTTCATAAGTTGCTATTTCACTTTTTGTGTGCGTATACATAAAATATGAACAGCATGAACATACTCTATATTTGTACTATATAGTCACAGAGATTTTCGCAAATGAAATTGGCCAAGCCCGAGAATACAGCTCAGAAGGTTTGAAGAGAACAGAAACCAGACGGGAAGGTTTGATGGAGCTATTGCCTACCGCAAATGATACACTTCCTCCGAGAAGAATGAATGATAGCTTTGTTAGTGCTATAGTTCCTCTTAAAACTCAACCTGACATCCGAGAACGGTATGTATCTGTTGAAGGGAGAGTAAGAATAGGAAGGTTACTAGAGGACATGGACGTGTTCGCTGGTATGCAATAATTAAGTTGAAAAGTAGATGAATGAATAAAATCATATAAGTGAAAATACCTTTACACCCTTTCGTAGTATTTTGTTGCTTTAAGCACATCTTAAATCCGAAAAGTGCCGGTCACAAAAATCCCTATTCCGTCGTGACAGCATTAGTTGATAGTATACACATTACTAATGACTTCATCAAGGTATTGGAAATTTGAGAATGAGAATTATTTGGTGAGACAGGGCAATTTCAGAATTGAATTTTCATTACGTAGAACACGGAAGACGTTCGATTATCTGGCCATGTAACATATGCTGGACGATCTTCCATGGAAGTTTGTATAATTGTGGATCAGAAAGATGATAATGGAGTTTATCAAAAATGCTTTGATGCCGTATTTCTGATGGTTGCGAGAGATCCTATGAACAAAGGATCGGCACGGGTTAATTCCCTTGTTGGTGAAACACCAGAAGAGAAAGAATTCATGAAACATGGAGTCGGTATGACTGATTTTTGAAATAAAAATATTGATAAAGAAATGAAAACCAATGCAATGGTTTACAGCTCGACAACAAATTCGAAAACAGCAAGAGGAAGAAAGTATTCTTAAAGTGCCTCCAAATCAAGCCGAAAGAAAAATTATTCATGACAGGTTTCTCGATAGGATTAACAATAGAAGGGGAATAATTCGTCCTAACAGTAATCGTATGAAAGATTCTGTTTTAAAAACTGTTTTGATTTGTCAACCCCAGGTAAACTTATTTTTAACCCATGACATTGTCATTTCTTTACATGCCAAAATTTGCGAAATCATTTTTATATGTGCTCCACAAACAGTACAGAAATAGATATAATAAAATCTTTGGGGGTTTCATCATGAGACAAGCAATGGAATTGGCACACACAAATACATTCATTTATGGGTATACCTTGCAATCATAATGAAGCTAATCTATAAAGATACTATGATGATATTGACTGACGAAATTTAAATTCTAGGAAAAGACGTCCACGAATCTTGAATATAGATGATATTAAGTTTCAGTTACCAGTCGAAATCGGTTCAATATTAGGATTTAGATCACATGTAAGTTTTGAAAGAAACGCGTACTTAATATTACTCAATCTTTACTAAATTAAAGCGACATTGAAGTAAGTAACCATATGTGTTTTGAATATGTGATTTCCGTCTTAGATTGGCTACGTTGAAGGGGACTTTGTTCACACTGCAGTTATTGCCGAGGTAATTAACCCTTCTCGTGGAGAGATTCGCCGATCAAACGAATTCCATTTTACATTTGCGATTCCCAGGGAAGATGGAGACGAACCGGTGGCAGATTTAGAATTCGAAACTTATGAAGGTTGATAAGATGTTTTTGCTTCTTTAAACGTTCTAAGATTGTGAATGCGATGTTATCAAAAGATTGCATGAGGTAAATGGAAATACTTGGAAATTTATTTTTCAGAGGCAGTTTACTATCTTAACTCAAGACGACATTTTAAGAAAATGATGGAAGATTTTGGTAATAGCATGAATTGGAAATATTAAAAAATTTGCTGGAGCAAGAGCTTTCTCCTAATATTTTGCTGTATCTTATTCACTTTGGGTACTTTCTGTCTCTGTCTATTAATTAATGTGCTCTATTTTTTGTTAGTACATTTGTATGCTCATGCTCTACTTTTCTTTACGTTTGAAACTCCATGTATGTAATTTACCATTATACTTTGCATGCGTATATGCATTTTTATTTTTGTGGTTTGTATATATGTATTTTAAATGCTTTACTTGCACATGTAGTATTAAGTTGTACTTGTTTTTAATATTTGGAACTTTTTAAATTTTTTACGGCATGTTTATAAGCAAATGCAAATATATTTCAGACGTCTTGCCTTCATAATTTCAACTTCACATGGACCAAGGACCGTCTTTTCGTTAAGCCCAATGCACAGCACCGCTGAAAAGTTTACAATTGACAATATGTGCCATTGACAAGCGGATGAGCTACTACCTAATTTTTTATCCTTATTGTGTATTGCACATTACGTTGCTTTTTACAATGCACATGCACACCAATAATTTGACAGCCCTATGATTACCAAAAAGTTAAAATTGTTGTATGCGGAGATATTATGTAAGTTTCTTCAATAATAAGAATAAAATCGGCGGAATAATCAGATAAAAACAAATCAGACAAAATAGGAGAAAGCATTTATTTAAAAAGCTGTTCATATGCATTCACTATCTACAAAACTTTCGATTGGAAATTTTCACAGTGGAACTAGTGGAAAGATAACAATTACCGTATGAACTTTAAGTATTCATAGGTTAATGCATTTGTTCAAAAAGTTTTCCAGACGCAATCAACCAACAAACTATGTGTTGTACAAAATGTAAATAGGATGGACGAGGAGATCATGTAGCATGATATTATTCGTGTAGTTAGGCTATCATAATATTCATGAGCATGCTAATGACGACAACAACTACGAGTTGGTTGGTACCGGTACCTACCTATTTGTATTTAGTTGTCGTAAATACCTATGCTTGTGTATGCAATATATGTACTGATCTCTACATATGCGTCATTTCATGATGATATATGTTTACGGTGGGGATAAACTTTGGAAACTCTTCCGGGTGATGCGTCACGTTCCATCTTTAGATAACATCAATTTTCATTTTCATGTGATTAAAAAGCTTACAAAAACAAAATATTCCAAATTCCAACCAGTACCGGCTTTCTTTGTTTGTAGATGACATTTAACTGAAGGAACGGGAAATCAAAGTGTAATTCTCTGCAGCTTATAAAACGCAACGCGCAGTTCTGAATGATTCGTTGTGATTGAGAAGTTGTCTGTTCAACGAAGTGATTTCTACATTTGAGCTAAATTTTAAAATAGTGTTCAAGTTTATAGAAACGATTCTTCTGCCCAATATGCAGCGAAGAGCTCTAATTTTGTTTTACGTCTTCGTTGCCATTCTATTAATACTCGGGTACCATGAGGTCACAACAGAGTTGGAAGCACCAGCTCCTCTCAAATTGTCAAGTAAGTTTTCTATATCAATATCAGTGTTTGCGCATAACTTTCTTAAGTATGACAAATATAAGCCCATTGTTCAAGTGAGCACCTATCACATTCACTGATATTAACCGTGTTTTGATTCCCTTAGAACTTCTAGCCCGGTCCAGAAGGATAGTCCGAGCCTCTCTGAAAGAGTCTGAAATTTCTGCATTTGGACCAAATGAAGCTGCTTGGAATTTAGCACGTAAGTCGTAGTAAATGCACACATCATTTTTAAATGCAATCTCCAAAAAGTATGGAGTAAAGGAGATATTAATTATTATATTTTCCAGAAACATCATTTAAATGGGAAGAAATGACAAGAAAGTTAATGAACAAAACCACTGCTGCAGCTAAGTTATAATGTTTTAAGCTCAAATTATTAGATGCTACTACAAATGGAATGTGATGTGATAGATAATACTCTTTGATAAATGTTTTGTTAATTGTTTATATATTTTATCAAAATCAAAATAAATCACACACAACTTTTATTGTGCGTGTGTGTGGTGGGTGAAGGGAACACAATATTCCATCGATTCCAAATATATTAAAATGCCTCACTGATCGATTCACAGTATATATGAATATGAATGTCTCCGTCACCAGTGTCACCCGTCAGTATGTGTCGTGCCACTCGTGCCTGTGCATTATTCAAGTCATAGAAACCCTTATTTAATCTTTTGAAAAGAAACTTTTGGATTTTTTTCTCATTTATATCAGTGATGATGACTTACAGTTGACTTTTAGTTCCATCTGTAGGACAAGAAAAAGTCTTTCCAATCTAACATTTTTTTGTGAGGTTAAAGTTTACAAACGTTGACTTCGTTGCACTGATTCAAAATGACTTGCTTCCAACGCGGTCCTGGAGCAAATAAATTTCCTGACCTCACAGACGTTCCCGTTGTAAATCCGTGCGAAGGGTTTGGCTATAAAGCTCCTTTTAGAAAAGTACACGTTCTTTTGAAATCTCGTCGAATTCACTTTTATTTGATTTGTGCATTATTGGTACTTCTCATTCAAGGCAATACCACTAATAATATTTTAAATCTGGTAATTAGGAAGTTCCCTTCAAGCTCATGTTCGTTACACAATGGTATAATGAAAAAATCGAAATGGAGAAGCGACTCCTGTTATCTTATTTTCACTTTGACGGCACAATCGAGATAGTAAAACCCACAACTTCTCCATATTAGATAAAACATGAGAGGAAATGATTTGGTGAAGAATCCTATGAAATTTACCGTTTAACTCCTAAAGATTCTTTAAAATCATGAACATTTCAGAAAGATTTGGATCGTCAAAAACCGTTTTTAAAGAGAATCAAACTAGAAAACATCAAATTGGAAGAATTGTTTGTGGGCAATAAGTTATACATCCTCGGGCGAAATTTGGTTATCTTAGATTATGGGGATGGACTTACAAGAAATCATTGCACCCCGCTTTGTGAACGAGCATTCCTTCTGATCCGTCCTGAGGCAGTGGAAAATCTTCCATGCATTGTTCACAGACTGCAAAAATGTTTCAAAATACTCTTTGCCAAAATGGCTAGACTAACTAAAGAAATGGCATATGAATTGAGCAAACCTGATGAAGGAGAAGAGTTTCACATGTATGCGTATCATTGAAATTAGTTTCTATCAATACAAAAACAGTCGTAGTCAATAAAACTTTATTATCCTACAAATGATCCCTACCTTAGGAAGTCTATTCATAGCTTGAGCGGAAAGGTTGTGGTTGCATTTTTATTAATGGGAGAAAATGCACTGCAGAAGTTACGAAACCTAGTTGGCGAGGATTTGGACCCCCAAGCGTGTTTACTAAAAAATCATCAGAGTTTACGGGCTCTGTATGGCCACGATAAAATGCTCAACGGCTTTTACTATCCCGATAGCCCAGAATGTATTGTTAAAGATGCAAGCTTTTTCTTCTCTGGATGCCCAAGTTGTACGCTTCCAAATGAGAAAAGGCTTGATGGAAGTACAACCTGTTGTGTTATAAAACCACATATTGTGAGAGAAGGTAGACTCTCAGTATTCTGCATTTTAGTTTATAATTACGGTAATTAAAATTATTTATATTATTCTCAGGCCGAGCCGGAATTGTGTTAGGGGACGTTGTGGCATCTGGATTTGAAATCACAGGATTTGGAATGTTTTGGCTTAGCAAGCGAGAGGCAGAGGAGTTTTACGAAATTTACAAAAGGATTTATGTGGAATCAGAATTTTGGGTATGCGTTTCATTGTTCGAGGAAATGGGATGTCATTTTGGAGCATGAATGCATAATATATAAATTAAATGAAACACATGTTATTCATTGTATTTATGCAAATTATGTTGTACAATTTTCCATATGTGTTGTTTAAGGAAATGGTGGATGAGCTTTCTATTGGACCTTGCATGGTGGTTGAGCTTTCATTGAAATGCCCTCAACAGCAGACTAACGCTGTCGAATGCTTTCGGCAATGTGTTGGCCCACCAGACCCTGTAAGTCAAAGAATTGGTTTGTTTTACAACAAAAAAGTTCTCAGTTGTTCACTATGTCGAACATTAAATTCTATTAGGATTTAGCCAGAAAGGTTCGTCCTCAAACGCTTCGGGCAAGGCATGGAATGACGAAAGCACAGAACGCAATACACTGCACTGACCTTCCTGAAGATGCTATTTCAGAAATCGAATATTTCCTCCTGATTCTAGACAGGCGTGCTCATGGGATCAAATGCGTGACAGGAAATTTGAATTCGCCATGTTAAGATTTTAAATCAAGCTATGAAAGTATACAAAATGAGAACTGCATCATTTTTAATCGTCCTACTAGCATTCCCAAAAATTGAACATCTTACTTTATTTTTCGTAAAACTGTCTCTCGCATGATTGCTTATAATAAAATGATTATCAATTACAATTATTTTGTACAGAGAAAGTATTTATAAGAACTGATATAAAACTATGTACTTTCCCCTCTCTACTTCCGGAAAGTTCCCCACTGACGTTGATCAAATGTAACGTTTTCTCTTTGAAGTATATCCCGGATATACGCTCCTAAAAGCAGCATGTAAACAAGTGTAGAAATACACCTTATCACGAATCTTCCTACCCTGGCTGACTCCATCAATCCAAAAGTATCATATAACGGTGATATTGGGTACCACCAAAGCAATGTGAGTACAAACGCAATCACTTGTATGACAAGGAAAATTGCAGCAGCTCCACCCATCAGTTTAGGAGATTCCTTAGCAAAAAATAAATTCCTTTCTAAAGTAATGAGTGTATTAGACAGGCAGTATTTCTGTCATTGTTAACATACCGTTTCTATTGCTCGAAATATTAAGCATCCCAAAATCAACAAACTGAAAATATATATTCCGAGCCATGTCAAATCGGTCGTATCGACTGGCTAAAAAGAAGAAAGATTGATTACACAATCATAATAATCATATTACAACCATAATTTAGTTACGTATACATACAATACTTGTTCACACGAGCATACAACTCATTAATAATTTCACTTACAATGTCATAATATGCATTCCAATAATGTTTATTGAAGTTGACCACTTCAAAAATGAATGTCCATACCATAAACAGTGAGTCCACCTTTAGGAAAAAATGACACTGAATAATTCCAACACAATTATTGGTTTTAGCAAAATTAGAATACAGTTCTACATTTCTTACGATATGAACACTGGCTGCGAAGTAGCAACAACCTCGCAACGAAACACAAATTACTTTGCACATCGTAACTTCCACAATATCACTCACAGAATTTTTTTTTCTTCTGCAAAGTCCATTGGCATAAATTGTAAATATGGATGATTGAGGCAAACTCTAAACCTGCGAACTGCAAATACTTTCAAATTTTAGAAGTTCTCTGTTCAGGTTATGAAACTCCTCTGCGGATTAACAAGCTAATAACAAATCATTTTGTCAGCATTTTAGGTTACTGTTATAATTTTTAGACAATATTAGTAATTGGTACACGGAACCGTCAAATTAATGGAAATTTATGCAAGTAGGTATGTCACTTTCATTAGTCGTACCGTTTAGGTGGCCCGGTGGCCGATATGTTTGCAATAGTTGGAATTTAATAGCTAGTATAGACATTTTTGCGTACATTCAACAAAACAAAAGAATTGATGCTGTATCATTATCAGAGCGCTTAGAATAGAACTAGAATTGAGACTTAACAGCATTAACGTTTGCCGACAATAATCTCGTATTGTTTGCGAAATTAGACGATATACGCAAAATACTTATGGTGTTTTGAATGGCATCTAATCGCCTACGAGCAGTTTATAATATACAATGACATATTGAAGCTGCCGACTTTAATTCATAGAATGTAGAAAATGAACCGGAAATATGGATCAAAATCTAGAATAGGACTTCCGATGACGAACGTGACTTTAGGGCAAAGCAATCAGTTCAAAGCGTGAAACTGAAAACGTCGTGTATTAAAATGAAGAATTGTTCCTGTGAATAACGCATGTTCCAAACGTCGTTTTCATATTCACAGCTTATAAAAAGTTTTGATTTATATTCTCATGAGAAAAGACATTACATATATATATACACACAATATGCATTTGACGAAGAAATTCTTACACTAGAAAAATGAGTATACTATGTAAAATGTTCACAAAATCATGTATCTTGGCATTTACTTACAAGCCATTCATTACACTTTTGAGTGTGAGAGAAGGAAAATACACGGGTTGTTTGCTTGCAAAAATAATGATTTGATTTCAAAATATAATTTTTATTTATTCAACTTACAACGAAATGAATGAAGTAAAAACAAATAATTCAATTTAATGAACGAATATGCTTGAGAATAGTTGCATTTCCTGAGGACATAAGTGTAAGAAGAAAACTGAACAACTGAAGTAACACATCTCAAAAACCTTGTTTACCGAAAAATATGGAAAAGAACCTCTAACGCCAAAAAAATGAATACCATAAATATAAGTCAGTTTTTTTCGTCAGCCCACTTATCGTCTTCCAGATCGTATTCTTGAATTGTCTGAGGAAATTTCTCGAATATACATAATAACAACAGAGGCATAAGCAAATGTACCAACAGCTCCAAGTATGATAATTGCAATTTGGTATATAGATATAATAGATTGCTCGTAATATTGCTTAGACAAATCTAAACTTTCCGGAGCTACTGATGTTTCCAGAATTGGGATTCTAGACTGATTTTGTCGAAGTTCCTGTGACGCCTCTTCTAAAATTGCCTCTAACTCAGAAAGATCCTCAGGAATCAAGGATGTATTATTAGTGTTCGGAAGTGAAGAACGTCTAGAATTCCTAAGTGAAGTTGTAATCGCAAAAATTACAAGATAAACAAAAAATGCGCTTATCTGCAAAGCGACAAATCCAGTAATCGAACCCTTCAATAGTTTCCCGGATTCCTGAAATCAAAATTTTGTTCGTCATAGGATAGATTCATTTTTTTAAACTTATTGCTGGGAATTCCTAACATATTGCTTTTTGCATAACTTCATAATACCGTTTCAGCTCCTCGAAATATTAAAACTCCAAATCCAATGAATAGACAGATGTATATAAAAGCCAGGATGAGAGAAAAGTATGTCGCGTACGGCTATCGATTTAATAAAGCAAGAAAACCTGTTAAAATCCATCTGCATAATTAAAACTTCAGTAATTTGGCATGCGTTCAGGCTAGGTCGCTCCAGTTTACACTTGACACATGGATGATTTGACACTTACATTGTGCCAGATTTCGGCTAAACCTAATAGATCCACAAAAAATCCACCAAGAAACAATGCCCCAACTGTCTGCATAGAAATAAAATGAGATTGTTAGTTTAACTTTATGGGTAAGCTTGTCAAGCACACGATTTATAAATCGGCTTACAAGATGAAGACTGGCTCCATAATAAGTCCCTCCACGCAGCGATACACACATAGTTTACAAGTTTAGGATGTGCACAATACACAAAAAAAATTAAATGATTTAAGGTAAGGAGTTGTCTTCAGTTAATTTAAGTACTACAAAGAAATTGATCTACTTGTAAAGATCGACTGAAACTTCAGTAATTTCTGCCTGATGAATAATATGTACATACGTACGTACCTTGTCCACCTAATCTTTGCACATATTTTATTTTTCAAGTGGCAGGTTTAACTGGTTTTCATGTTTCTAAGCAGTAGCAATTTTAAATGATGCAACTGACAAGATTGAGGATCTTTCACTTTTAATACAATGCTATCCCACATCCGAATATCCGAAGGGATTTTCTTAATCAATCTTAAGATGGGCATGGGTTTATTTGGTGTAATCTCGTTGTGATCTAGGAAAAAACCGAGCAAGGAAGAATCGTCGGGGGAAGTACACGCAAACAATACATGCGCTCCAGAAGTAATTATGTGATTGTGTATTTTAAATGATTGGGATATAAAGGTTTGGTTTTGTTGTCTCTTGTTATAATGTCAGCCTATCTGAGCCAATTTTATTTCAAGAATAATTGCTCATTAAAATGTGTATACCGCGATTTGTACAAAGACAGAAGCACTAAGAAAACCTTCCTTGCTTTCTACAAATTATTGCATGTTGTGGCAAATGTTCTAAGTTTTATTTCACGAACTTGATGCTCTTCACGTAATAATCTGTCCTATAAGAGTATTACAGGCCTACTGAAAGTGTGCACTGCACAAAATATTTCTGTTTGTTCGTGAGTTCTAATGGATCGAAAAAAAACTAATCCTTCTTGATCTCGCAAGTGGCAACTACGGAATGAAGTGGTTTTCATGAGCAAAAATGCCAACATTTGCACTTATAAAACGTTGTTTCCAAACCCTACCCAGTTGATAGCGGATGGCTTGCCAAATCGGAAAGGTATATTCTTGTGTACGATTTTATACAATAATAGTGCACTAAAAGAAATGCGTAAATGTGTGCCAGGGAGTTTCCAATGTTGTTCCGTTTGACTTTCATGCATATATACTACAGTATATTTCAAACATTCTTTTACACTTATCACGCTATTACTATCACAAAATCCGAAAATTACAATGCACCGCGATCTGCGACGTAATAAAATTGTTTTGCATTTATGAACACCCTTCTGTTTCCTATTTCTCTCTAAGTTTCTTTGGTAGAGGTTGGTAGTGAGTTTTCCTCCTACAAGCTATAAGTATATGCACCACTAGCACCACATCGTCGTCAACTAACACGAATGTTATTTATGACACAATTCTCTAGATAATTAACGTTACACACTGTCAGTGTACAACATTTCAAACGTAAGGCAAAGAAGTGCCAACTATTTTGTCCATACGTTTTGTTGCGTTCCCAAAACTTGGAGCCCATTTTGTCGAGAGATTGAAATATTTTTTCATAGTTTTTCCTCTTGATTAAAATAATTACACGATGTGTTCTATGTATATGCATATGTAAACTTTCGAATATGACAATTGCGAACAAAATGCAAACCCAGGATTGCATTTAATACAGAAAGAGCTACAAAAATACTGCATAGCAAACTTCAGCGACTCCTATCTATAAGATAAGCTGTCAAATCACCAAACCATACAGGACATATTTGCAACGCTTTTAAATAAATACCTTAAACGCTCCAAGTTTTATAATAATCAGTATAGTGATTAACTAATGATAAGAGCAATACCTAAACTTAGCAATATGAACAAAATTTGCCGAAGCATATATACCAAGAATCTGTTGCGACGTTAGAGGAAATTTGCATTTAAATTGTTGGGATTCCATGAGATATTAAACAAATATAAAAAAATCCAACGCTGAGCCAAAATCCCGCAAAGGATTCAAAGGAATGTGTAATAACAAGATTCAAAAAAAATGAAAATACATACCTAACACCTTAATATACACATTCAGAATTTCAGAATTCATTTCAGTATATTTTGTAGTTTCTAGATTTGGATTTTATATCATCTTATATTTCATTGTTGAGCGAATAAAATGGGGGAGGCGGAAGGTTATAGGAGTTTTGTAATAATGAAAATGAGCAGAATAGTGTGTGAAGTTGTGGATCATAAGTTGTGCTGTGCACTGTGTGCAGTAGTGCAGATGTGAAACAAAGCAAAAACTCGAAAACTGTATAATAAGCTGAAAATAAAAGTATCTGATTCACTCATCATGTCAGGCAAGTGAGGTGTGCGGATGAGATTTAAGCGAAAGCGAAAGTGCGATCCCTTCTTTTCTCTCAGCTACTTTCCTGTCCAGTCATGCAGTGCGGGAGAAGAAAACTTGTGTGTGGTCTTTGTGGACGATTTCATCAACTCCTTGCATTGCATTTACCTACGTTTTTAACGCGACTAATACAGAATTGGATAGAAGGAATCCTGAATCCTGTGCATAGTTCATGTTCATACACATATGTACACATGTGCCAGTTTGTAAATAAAACATTGAACTTGAATAAATTGCTTGTTTACTTTTTACGCTAAGGGCTTAACCTTCAGTATACTTGATTTCCAAATCTCGTTAAAAGGGATTAGTAGCAATTAAAATGCAAATTCCTATCCAAAGTATTAAAAAAAGAAAAATGAAAGGGTATTAAATTTATGACAACAAAGTAAGTTAGCACGCTCACCTAAACATGTCATTAGCAGCAGTGTACAGATTAGTTGAAAAAGAAAGTGTGCGATATTTTGTTGATTAATATTTTGACGACTGAAGTGAAGTGTTTTATCTATAAAAACATGGACCGTACAAAAGAATTAGTTCCAGTGACTCAAATTCCGGAAGCAGATGGAGGAACTTTGATTCCGGAGGATTCCCAAACTTTAGAACGAATTCCAGAGTCGCCACCGATTCATACCCAAGATAAGCTAGGTGAGGGGGAAGTTACTGACGAAAGCGATGTCGATGACGTGGAAGCGCAGCTTACTTCCAAACGGGATGAACTTGGGGACGGGGGACAGTTGCTCAAAGTTTCAGAAATTACTTATGACGATGAAAGCCCAGCAGGGTGTTCACGATCAGTTGATAAAAGGAGTTTCAAATCAACATTTGATGTGGTAATAGACATGGAATGTTTTGAAGATGAGGATCCTGAAGTGTCAAGTCAAGATAGAAAGCAAAGTTACAACGATAATCTTGAGATTGATGAGTTTCCAGATGAGGACAACGCTGTCCTATTATCCGCAGCTAATATTGCAGAAGAACCTTCAGAACTAGCGGAAGATCTTGACGAAGGAAATGGATTGTATGAAGAAGTAGATGCTGTGTCACTGGCGCTAGAACGCGATCCACAGTTGAAAGCTCAGGAAGAAAAATGTGGAGTGGAATTGAAAAAATTCAAAAAATTCAAAGCAAACGATAAAATCTTCCCTGATGTTCGATTTTCAGACTACAATACAATAGCATTTAAAGTTAAGGTACACAAGATTATGTTTATTTTATTATTTCCTTGTAATTACGATTCACCTAGTATTCACCGTTAACATTTTAAATTTTTCATTTATACTTTTAAATCTCTTTTAACAATTTAATATATACCTGTTTATTATGTATTTAGCCGAATTACACACCGGGTGATCCTCTTGAGCCATTTCCCAAAACCTTCGTCTCAAAATGGGATTCAAAATACGTCCCCATGCCCTGTTGTCACGAACATCAACATGTTATGAAAAGAAGAAAGCCAAACCCCCAAGATAACAGTGATAATAACACTGAAGAATCCAACAATAGACAGGTTGAGGGAGGAACTTATTTAGCGTGGGGGATCGGATGTATATAAAACCTTTTATGTAATTGTAATCATGGTTGTAAAAATATTTAGAGTCCACCTCCGAAGAAAATAAGTGTTTGGAATCGTATCAGGGGAGCCCTTTCTGATTTACCTCTTCTATGCTCTCAAGACATAGCTAATGTCATGCGGATTTACTGTAGAATGTTACCCGAACTAAAAGCCCTTAATTATTGCATTGAACAGGTATTATTTCCTTCATAAAATTGGATTTGTGAAATGGAAGATTTGGGAGTTTTGAAGATAAACTTTCGTGATTTGTGTGTTAGGTCATGGTGGACGATGAAAGGACTCACTTTTTTTCAACAGTCATTCCCTTTATGAAATCATTGGTTTTGGAGTTACCAGAAATTGTAACTTGCCCAATACCTATACTTCGGAAAAATGTAAACCATAATATTTCTTTGAACCAAAAACAAGCAGCATGTTTGTTGGCCAATGCATTCTTTTGTACCTTCCCGAGAAGATTTAATATTGAAATTGACTTGCCGTCTATCAACTTCAAAGAGTAAATGCATTAAAAATATGCCATAACATGATAAAAACGTTTCAAGATACATTATAAGCGAAGCGTAATTTTGATTCAATAGGTTGTTCGCTGACGATGGCAGTGAGGATGATAGAAAACTGATAATGAAGGCACACAAAATACGATGCTTAATTAATTATTTTGTTCGAATATCAACTGAAAGTATGTGCAAAATTAATGAATTATATAATTGTTTCCTTTTTTGGTTTTATCTATTGTGTATTTATGGTACATACATTATGTTTATGAGTGTTCCTCTATTTAATTTACAATTAGTGCCCACAGGAGTTATTACTTATACCAGGAAGATTTTAAGACATTCCAACATGCCAGACTGGGGGAAAATCGACAAAGGTCTTAGCAAATTTATTCCTTTGATCAAGGGAACTATAGAGGATGATGGTGCTGGCATGCTAAAAGTCGATTTTGCAAATAGGTACTAGAAAGTTTCTTTTTGTAATTGTTATAATAAAGGCAGATGAACTGAATACTCACTTTTGTATTATTAATTCTTTCTGAGATGTATATATTGTGTCTTTCTTTCACAGAATTATCGGCGGAGGTGTTCTTGGGCGTGGAGCTGTGCAAGAAGAAATACTATTTGTTATCTATCCTGAACTTATTTTAAGTCGTCTTTTCACAGAAAAGCTCAATTCCAATGAAGCTATTTTAATAACAGGTTAACGTGAATGTATGATTACTGTAGCTTAAGTAGTTGGTACGAATTCAAGTATTTTAACTAACTTCGTTTGTTTTACAGGTTGTGAAAGGTTTTCAACATACCTCGGTTACTCGTATGGTTTTACGTATGATGGAGATTATAGCGATCAAACCCCTTACGATTCCAAAGGTAGACGATGCACACAAATAGTAGCTATCGACGCTCTGTACATTTCTCGACCGAGTTTCCAGTTTCATCCTAAGCATATTACTCGTGAACTAAATAAAGTAAGTATTGGTATATTTACGAAATATAAGGGCATTTAACAGTTATATCAGTGTGTAGTGCAGTTTAATCTGCACTTTTATATTGTAATCTATCTTGATTATTTTAGGCCTACGTTGGATTTTCATCAGCATCAAGCACTGCAGTAGCAGTCGCTACTGGAAAGTGGGGATGTGGAGCTTTCAATGGTGACCCTCAACTAAAAGCTGTGATACAATTATTGGCCGCCTCACATGCTGGCCGTGACATGGCGTATTTTACGTTTGGAGACATCGAATGTTACAAGAACGTAACAGCAATTTATGATGCAATACGGGATATGAAAATAAGTATTAGAAATAAAACATGTTTACACAATTATATGAGTCAATACTAAACCCACCAGTAAAACTAACCTATCTTACACTGTTTTCAGAGGAAATTTGGAATTTACTCTGTCAGTACCATATACTTTGCTGTTCTACTACCAAGCAACCCCGCACACTGACAGAGTTTTGCATATTATATGCCAATGGCCAGAAGTGGCAAGATGAACAGTCAAAGCAAGAACCCATATCCGTGACTGAATCTAAATCTAAGAAGGAAAACCTTAAGTTGACGCAAATAACAGATTTTTATTCCGTTGTTAAGCGTCCACCACCATCGTTTTCATTAGATGACGCAAGTGTTGCTGCAATAACGAATGGAATAGACAAAATTAACTCGAAAAAAACACAATCCAGATCCAGTCCTACGAATGTTTCGAGTGGAAAGCGTCAGCGCGAAGAAAGTGAATTGCAAAATCTAAATGAAGAGCAGATTCAAAGAATAGTTCAAGAAGAAAATTCGGAAACTGTCACTATCGATAATATTGAAGAACGATCTTCTACAGAAGAAAAAAATACGAAAAATAATGTTATCGTTACGCCAAAGTCTCCAAAAAGAGCCAAACGACTTGAAGATTTTTACCCGCAAACCAACGATGAAAACGAATAGAAAAATGCTACACAACTGAATCGAACCGACACCCGGAGCCGACACGCCTCAAACCGAGTCTACCATAGCATAAACTGGATAAGTAAACGCATGTAAATTTTAAGATAAATCTAAATTATACTTTCTACGCGGTAAACGGAATAAACACGGGAACTTTTGACAAAGTATAAGAACTTTGAACTTTTTAAAAATAATTATTCTAATATACGTAATTTATCATTACGATGACTTTCATTCTTTAGTGTACATAGTCCATGTAAGGGATGAACTGCAGTTCATATATTACAGGAAACATCTTGCATATACATGGCTCAAGTAACTAATAAAAATCCAAGAAAAGCGAACGCCTATTAGATGACTCGTTTAAATCTTATTAACCCATCGATTATTGGTTTGGAGGTAACTAGTTATAATTATATTTAGAAGCTTTTGTTACATGTTCTCACGTCATTTAAAACCAAAATACAATTTTTGATGCAAAACGCGTTAATTGTAGATTAGTCCTCCCTCCTCATCTCACTATCATCAACTAATAATAGAAAATATTTGAGATCAGTTGACGAGTCATATAATATCCGTTATTATTTTACGTTCGCGAGACCTTCGGAAGACAATGATGTTTGTAAATATAATAATTATATAAAAGTAAAAATAAATAACAACGTAAATTTGCAAATTTGAAAGTATTTGGATATAATTACTTTATTCAAGTATTTCAAAATTATTTTCGAATAAAAAGCCTACAACTAGATACCTAAAAGCATAAAAACCAATTATAATAAATTACCAGAAATTACTCAAATTTTAAAAAAATATCAAAAAATCACGATATCATACCTCAGGTTTCATATTTCGCTTAGCCTGAATTTCAGAAAGCGAAGCCCCCACAATAGCCCTTTGGAATTTGTGGGTTCTTCTCGTTCTTCTTTTCTGCTGCTCCTCTTCCAAACCCTTCTTATGCTTTCGCCTGGAAAAACAACCCCATTCGGCATTCGTTAGTTTAGCAATTTAAGCGCAATTTACAAGGGAATCCACACATTTCTTCAAACTCATTTATACATAGCATAATCATATAAGCAGCCAGTATTTTCATTTTGAATAAATTGAAATGAAGGAATGTCAACATGTGACATGTTGGGTTATTTAAGGCTATTTGTTTAAAAAAATACACGGAAAGTTTAAACATTACCTGTAGTAAACGGTCCATGTCACCTTCCTTGGATTCCTCTTCATCAAGTGTGAGCGCTCGCACTTTCCATTAAGGAAGGTAAACACCTAAAATTTCGAAAACACTCTTTAAGGTCTAAAAACATGATATCAATGTTGAATATGTTCCCCACCATAACTACATCCAGACCAAATTTGAAATCATATTTTCCAAACCCCAAACTCATAAAGGTTTGACTTTGGACATGAATAACGAACAATAGTTTTGTTAACCACGTGAAAATGACACGAACTCACCTTTCCGTCGGCACGAACCAAAGTTTTCCCATGTCCGGGATAAATTTTGTACGAACTGTATGCACACAAACCGACCCTGAAAACATTCACAAACCATTTAATTAGCAACAATCACAAGAAGCAATTAGGATTCTATGACTAATTATCACTGAGGTTTAAAATCTTACTTCATTTTGAAATTCTTCCTCAGCTGTAAACTTAGAGAGAAATATCAATCTTCAACACGTTTAGCCCGTGTATCAATGTGTATGATATTCTCAACACAGTCTTTCCCCATCACGGCAAGGGTTCAGTCAAACTTGGCCCACTTTTTACGCAATGAAATATTAGCGACGTGTGAAATCCTCGTTGTAGCATAGATGGCGCACCAATCTTACTTTGTGAACTCGACGGCACACAAGCGTCTTCGTTTTTTACCATATGCATTTCTGCTCTCCACAGCTTCGAGACAGTTTGCTAATTGTTGATTTTAACCTATATGTACAAGCAAAGTATAGTATAATCATGCCTAGACGATTTACTAATCGTAAGTATGCGTTGCGAGAAAATTTGTTCCTTGCCGTTTAAACTTATACGAGATGACATGACTTGAATTTAAAAAAGTTTTATGCATATTGGATAGATAGATTCAATTATTTTATTTTATTTTTGAGAGCTACAGCACAAGGCACAATTGTCTGTTGTTAATAATATAGCGCCATGGTCTGGATGGTAAGATAGGAAATGTACGATAATAAATTATGCAAGTGCAGCAATATATTATTATGCAATTAAATTTGTGGTGGTTATCCGGTGTGGTCCAGATAATATGAAATGTCCGTCGTGAAATTATCGAAATGCCGGACGTAAATTTACGAACATTTTTGCCAACGTGAATAAATAAAGTGAACTATACACATTTCAAAATATTATTATTAAGTGACTGGAAATCTTGGATTCTTCTTTATAAGCAAAATTGCAGTCTCCATCAATTACAGATTTACCATTTTTTTATTATAAGCACAGCACAGACGCCACATATACTTAATCCAAATGTAATGCTTAATACCTCAACCTACTTCCGTTCACATCAATGTTGTATACAGTTGATGATAAAACATTATAAATTGAGTTGAAATTCAAAAGTTATTATTACGGTAATGATGAGAAAATTGCAGCAGAATTAGAAATTAATCATTATGACATTCGTAAATTACATAATAATATGACCATTATGACATATATATATATAATAGTAGTAAGACTTCTTTATCTCAAATACACACACTCTCTCCTCTTTCTTTCACTGGTTTAGTTCCAACAAGTGTTTTGGCCTTTTCGCATTCTTGCTTTTTTGTGCGTTGTTTTATGTATGTTAATATCCACAGGAAACTAGGTAATCCCCTAATTTTTCAACTACGGAGGCCGCTTGCTGGGGTTGAATAGGATCTTCATATAGTGATACAACAACGGCTGCAACCAAATCAAAAATTAAAATCAGTCATTGTTAATACCCGGTGGATCGGTGAAAATTTAAGAGTTTGTATTAAAAAGTCCCACTCACCTTGCGTTGTTTTCATGCAGTGTACCCCAACTTTGCCCAATTTCGCTCGGATCACACGATCAGTTCCAGAAAGATAAATGTAACGTGAACCTGCAAGAGTGACCCCTGATCCCGTCAGTATATCTTGATTATCGAAACCACCGACCAGCTTCGTGATTTCATCTTTACTGACCTGTTAATTTGTAACACAAAGTAAAGTTTGGTTAAAAAATCAAGTTTTACACAAATGTGTTATTATGATATACATACATGACTATCAATTTAATTTTGTTTCATAATGTCAATGTCGGTTTATTTAATTAAGACCTGTGCAATTACTCATCATCATGTGACAATTAATACTGGTGATACTGTGTAGCTAAAATGCAGTGCTTGCAATGTCGTAGAAAAAACAGTGCATATCCATATTTATCGGAAGGATTATCTTCTATTCATTGAAATTTAAAAATGGAAGCATGACAATTTCCTTCCCTAGCATAATATAATATTAATAATATACTTTTTAATTCTTTTCGCTATATATTTCTTAATGCTCTTGGCTTTCAATATCATTAAAATAAAAGTCACTGCCAATTAGGATTTTCAATTCGTGAAGTTTTCAAATTTCAAGATTTCTGTTAATTGTGTTGATGTAAGTAATCTCAGTAATCATACTCATGCCCAGTTTAAGCAATCTCATTCTCCTGTTTACTATACACACTGAAAAATAAGATACACGGCTGGCTCTTGCTGGCACCGTAACCTCTTTCTTAACGCTGCACTAACAATATACGATGTACCGGATTTCAAATATAATCATTGCTTGAGATCACATAGTATCTCTGCCTTCTTGTAATGCACGAAATTCTTCACACCTAGCGAGCAAGACGGTATGTATGCACGAAACAGCAGGATTGTATAATGCCTTCATTACATCCCATCATCAGCATCAGGAATCGAATAACAGTTTCATATTATCTCGCTGTGTGCTCATAAGGTGCTTTCTTTCTAGTGCAAAATATAAATGTAAATTCTCATTCGCGATATAAACCAGAATAAACTTTAGGTATATCTACTTATCATGGTTGTTTTCTTGTACTCCCGCTTTCAGTCAGTCAGTACACTTTGTACTTTTTGGTTATGATGGATTTAATGAGCAAACTTATTTAGAACCATTGCACAGCTATTACTGTGCTATGCATCATCATCGCTCTGCATATCAGCTCTGATTACAGTTGCTAATGTTGTTTCTCAGATTTTACTTTGAAGTTGTTTGATAATACTTGCACCTTGCACCATGAATGAAAGCTTCTACATCGACATCATATTATGCTGGCATTATTATCATCGAGATTTCTCAGTTAAACTACCTACACACAATAATTCCTCATTCTTTCAAATCTCTTCGAGTGCTACCTATAAAATAAGGTGAGGATTTGTACAATTCACAAATTCGGGTCTACAGCAGATTTTAAACTTTGCTAAACTCAGATAAGTTTCATATTTAGAACAGTTTATAAAGTCCATTACTTTACACCCTCTTTTATTTAGTCTGCAACGATAATAAGAAAGTACGGCAGAGGCTGCAGGTTCAGCTCATCGTCAAGTAGTATTCCGAAGATGCCAAAGACCAAAGAGCACATATTAGTACAGAATCAACTAACCCAAACGCTTGCCAAAAGAGCATTTCATTTGAAACGTTAACTCAACACATTGCCAGCACCTCGTCCAGCTTTCCGAGAAAGTAGAGCAAAACAATTAACCTCACCTTACATATTTCTGATATTTCATTCAACACCATACTGCAATGCAATGCACTTATTCTACTCCACTCCGTCATCATGACACATGCACGTTATGTTACGTGTTGCCTTCTGGGTACAATGAAGTTTTAAGTGTTTAAGGTAACCCATATTTTTATACACATTTAGCTCACCAAGCCATGCATGTTCATTAAAATGAGACGTCAGATTATTTTTATATAGCTGTCTAAGATAAAAGTTATACATACAGGTAATGTGTTATAGTACTCATAATAATTTGTACGGCCATTCATTGCTAATTTTCGAAAAAATGGTAAAGTACGCGAATAATGCCCATTTTGATACTGCCAAGTAAATATTTTGTTAATAAAAATAAGTGGCATCCCTAAATAGAAACTGAACAGTGCATCGCAAGATCCAATTAATTCCACGATCTATCAAATCATAGGATTTAACTATAGATAACGAGTTTAACAACTGCGGACAACCAAAATGAATGTTTAACAACTTTCATTGCATGATTTAAGCCGGCTATAAAAACGAGCTTAATTTTAAGTCATTTTCAAACATTCCATACATTTTTATATGACTTGTCACTATCAACGTATCAACTGCATTTCATTCGATAGAAAGTTTTGAAAGTTCATATTATGAACTTCATACATACTTGATTTCACTAGTCCATTCTTCGAAATGTGAAATACTTAGTTCATTCATGTACTGCGATGTGCTAACAGTGCTAAACAATTTTTTAATTATCTTATTCCGACTTGGCTCGTACCGAATCATTGCTAGATTTATTTTATTTGGTTCATTCAGACATGTATAGCTCTAGTTTATCTAAACAAAAATAAGTAATGGAATCTCAGGCTCAAGTAAGGCAAGGCTAAAATTGAGAATTAGCTGCATATAGTATTAGGATATGGGAATTTGGATTATTCTTCGATTTACAATTTACGAAGGAGTTGGTGATGAAAACCACGACCGGAAGTCAAAGTCCGATAAAGTAAACTTGGGTTTACGATTATGAACAACTAACTTCACAGAAGCAGCCACCACACATTCCGCCATATATTATAACCAAATGTGAGGAAGGAAAACCATTTCACCATCAGCACCGACTCTTACGTTGAACGAAAAGCCAAACAAACAAACAGGAAAAACCTATAGATATCCTATGCTGTATAATTCCACACGTCCTCAAACTTAAATATGATATTTTGGTTGGTACTTGTTACTTCTGACTAACAACGAATGGACAGGACATTGATTACATTCCATAAGCTAATATTCTGGAAACGATAAATGGCATAATATCATGAATCATCAAATTTTACACACATCAGCGATTAACGGGCAGGCTATAATAGCCTTCCTGAAGCTCCAATACCTATTTTGAATTTCAATTCCTTTCCAACACATTCCTTATATTTGTGTAGCTGTGTCATAAGTACAGACTATGTAGCAATGGGCATCAGTGATCAGTCTATTATCACAAAACAAATACGACTCTTTCAATAGTCAATATTATTTTATACTAAAATATGTACATGCAGTCGAGCGGAAAAAATGTACTTTTAGATTACATTTCCTCGATACAGTAAAAGCTAAATCCTGCACATGTGAGCAAGAAACCAACATGAAAATTGCCACATTTTAAAGGTTTGGAATGATTACCAAAGAAGGAAAATGGTATTTTTTTGAAACCTGACGCATATTTTATGTTCTCTCATGAAACCAAGTTTAACAAACTTGCGCAGACAGGAAATACAAATTGGTTTGCAAATTAATTAAAATGAACACAGCCAATGAATACATCATGCAAAGTCATTAAAAGCTCAAATATATTAAGGGTAAATTTTACCACAACCATTCTGGTCTGGTTAATAGTCGAAAGTTAAACTTAGTTGTTTTTGTTAAAATTAAATAAGGCCAGGTCCTTTACACTATTTAGTTGACTCAAATAACAGGAATTCAGGAATTACCAGAGAGCCACAAACACCACGATTGTAAAAAGATTAATATTATGAAGGTTTTAACGCTCGAAAATTTACATCTAATTCCCATTTTTGCTCCTAAATGGTGACGGAAAACGAAGTTTCGGAATTGTAGTGCAGAAATACAAAAAAACTATTAATAACTAATAACCTCGAAAGGGGAAATATGTGGTACATGGTGGACAGAGATCGGAACGTGCATCTATGTGTAGCAAAATCTTGAGTTCTTATGTTGTGTGTTAATGGTCAACAGGGAAAACAGAAAAGTCGTAATAGTTATGGACGTTCCTGATAAGCATATAGACATACTAGTTCAAAGTGAAACATGCATTGAGCATTGATTTTAGGTAAGGCCCTTCCCTTTTGCCACAATATCAGCGCTACGCGCTGATTTACGTTTGACAGAGGTTTATAACGTCTCCACCTGAAGGACTGATCATATGATCATATGTCGAGTATGCAGTAGGGCCTTTGTCGCAACAAAGGAGGAGAACAAGAAAGACGCGAGGTCACCAACTCACCAAAGAATAGGGAAGGATAAAAGTTATCAACTATGAATGATTGCCTCTCCTCCAAAAGTTAAATGAAGTTTCAAGCAAAAAAGGCAGACATATCCTACTCACTTTTACTTTTATAAGTTGAATGTTGCTTACTGTAAGACTTCATTAGTACGTCACTACAGAAGAGCGTGGATCTTGCAAAGCTAGAATTTCCTTTTAAGGGGAAAGGACGGCAGCACCACTTATAGTATTTGTATCTAAAATTGAGGTGCTATGAATAACCCCTTATGCATAACAACAATACATGAGTACATTTTTTTGTAATTGGCTTGACTGGGTCTTCAGTTTTCGTTTTCTTTACACGTTTATTTATTTACAAATAGACTTATTGTATAACTTTAAAAGTTGCAGCACTTGAAGCAACACATTTTTGAAACATCTACCTTTTTGTCCTACATGATCACAAGGTTCCATAAACAGTAATATCACATCACTCATATAATCTATTTCATGTTTGCGCAATGACATAGCAAACCTTGTGCGTTGACACTGGTTTCGCTATGTACGGAGTACATTGTAAATTGAGGAATAGCGCAAAATTAAGCAAATTTCTGGCAATACGAGTATAATTATAAGCAAACGAGTCTAGCAAGAAATCTGCTCCACACCATACTAATGTCACAAACGGGCGGTAATAAGACAGTATGTTAATCTCCGAGAGATCATATAGCATTTATACTATTTATATTAGTAAATCGATAAAATACCTTTTTAGTTAGAGTGTTACAAATACATACAACATAGATCGAAAGCTCCTCCAAACTCCAAACATAATAACGTAAATCCAAAGTCACATGGTTAATTTATGTATGATCATGATCAAGAAACCGAAATGCACTAAACAGTTCACATTCGTAGATCATATTAGAACAATTCGAATGCGATCATTTTAAATAATTTGGTTCGTCGAATTATCATACGGAACAATCGTAGTGGATTAGATGAAGGTATATCTTCTCTTTTCTATAATAAAATATGCACTTCATGGTCAACCAAAAGAACTACATGATATGCATACCATTGTCATTAAAAAGTGATGAACACGATTATATATTTTACTGTGTGTGCACAAAAACTTTTTCATCGTGAGTGAATGTAAGGTGAGATGTGTGTGCAAAAAAATCAAGATGCTAGCGGCAATGACTTATGAATTGGACGATGACGATACATCTCATCTCTTACAAACAAATATATCACACTACAGGACCTTTTAGTGTGGCGTACTTGCTCAGGCATTGTGCATGACTATGAAATTGATATCTACAAATTTTATTGAGAAAGCGAAAAAAGTCGCGTTGAATAACCAAGAGCGTGAAATTCACATAATGAATAAAGCAGCATAAAGAATGTTTCACGTTCGTAAACCTGTGTTTGTATTTTTGACTACCACAACTACCACCACCGCATTACCTAATATCTGAGCATGCATGTACAATTAATTTCGATTTCATTTCAATTGAAGAAAGCACGGCTTTGTAAAACTGAAAAAAAATCGTAAACGCACGTGATTCCATTGCTTTTGCTTTAAGATTTAGGAAACTTAGGCGAATGCAAACCTTTTCTATTCAAATATGTCTTCAAATTACCACAACAAAATGCCTTAATTAAATTTTGGTGAGATGAAAACGAAATTAAATGCTTAAGAATCTACTTGGGCTCAAAACTCATGCCATGCATGTGTACAAGTGTACACACACACTCACTTGCACATTGTACAAATGAACGTTTACTCAAATAGCAGGGTCTAGGTCTTGCTCATACTAAAGGCATATAAAGTAGGTACGTTATATGTAGTTTCGTCAAGTAAACCTGTACAACTGCACTGCACAGCAGCATCCAGAATAATACAAAAATTATCTACAATAAAAACCATCATACACCTACAGTGTAATTACTAGACTCTACACTTTGGTAATACAACCTCAAACCTGAATATGAAGGTCATATTCACGGTAACCTATTGAATAAAATTTACCATTACCAAATTCAGCAACTAGCATTCACTGACAACTACCAGAATTTTCTTTGCTAGTAAAGGTTAATGCTCAAATACGTCTTTGACTTTCACACCACGCACAGCATATGCATTTGATTACCACGTCCACTCCAATTCACAACAAGCCTTTTAATTTAGGTAACTTCATGGTATTCACCCAAATACAGTACCATGACCATGGTCGTGATGTGATTTGTCTGTCTACAAGCTATGTAGTGTTACATTTCAATTTCATTTTCATTCCTAAAACCCTACTGGAAACTGGATGTTCGTTGATAATGAATACCCATTATCGCGAATTAATGGACAAAATAAAAATCAGGGAAGATACACAAAATTATCGCTCAAACTTTCAATTAAAAGTACAATACGTAAGGGTGTAAAGTATCCTTTTCAAATGTACATAAGATAGCACCTTCATTCTTCATAATCATAAATTAGAAATGAAATGCAACAATGCCAATTTGTGCTTGTGTCGCGTAATTTATTCGTTTGTAGTATAATCTGGATACTCAAATACATTTCTAACATCAAAACATCTAGTGATTCGAAATTCAATTTTAAGGTTTTCACCTTAACCTTGCGTTTCAAAACCTAACTGTTATCTTTAGCAACATTTAAGCGAGATGTCTCCTGCACACTGTTCTTAANGCGTTTCAAAACCTAACTGTTATCTTTAGCAACATTTAAGCGAGATGTCTCCTGCACACTGTTCTTAATTATACCCTTCACACAATGGTTGGGTCCTCCTCAAACGTCGCACTAATTATTTAAAAAAGTGTCGCCGAGTAAGGAAAAGAGTACAAATATGCAGGATTTGAAGAATTTCCATACAAAGGCATAAAAATGACCACTCGTCAAACTTTCTCTTCACATGCAATTCAGTTGCACAACAGTGAGCTTTCATGGAATTTGGTTATCCATTAACACAAAAACTTTGGGATTATATAAAACCACCACTATTACTACTCTAGTTTATCAGACAATCAGAAATTATTTACAGACAATGAAACAATGCACACCGAAAACTTGTATTCTTTTATACTGACTAATAAAAGGTTACATATTATGTATCCCTTCCTCACTCACAGCAAGCAGCAGCAATTACTGAATCTGAATACTACATCTTGCTTGAATTTCGTTTATATCTTAGGTCACGCTTTTCCATACAATAAAAGGTCGATGCATGCCTTATGACTCTGATTCTATTAACTAAAAGCTTTCTACAATTGTTCTAGCAAAGATAGCAACTTCTGTAAATTGTAAGTAATTGTAAGAACCGTTTTAAAGTGACATTTTTTATATAAAAAAATGACCCCGTGTTAATGAATGTTGCATACAGGTCAGACCCAAGTTTTTATTAACGTGATATTTACTTAGTAAGAGTAAGAAATGGAGCTGGGATGTAAGTAGTAAGAGTAACTAACTAAACGAAGTTTTCGTTAGTCCGTAAAGTTAGGTAGATCTTGCGCAACCGTATGTACCTTTAAAGTATACCAATCAATGCATTTTAAATGAATTAAATTCATATGTAGGGGTGTGAGCTTAGACCTCCCGTATAAAACTAAAAGTATATGCGAAAAAATGCACAACGAGTAAATGTATAAAACTGCTGAACAAGCTAACAGACCAGTCTTCAGAATAACATTCCTCAGCAGACATATGACATGCAATCATATTTTCAATTCAAACACGAGTTCATGGAGGAGGCGATTGAAAAATTTAATCTGCCAATCATTATTGCATCAAATCAGCTTCCATATAGACCTTGTCCAGACAAACACAACTAACAGATTGTCCATAACAGTCTCGTCTTATAACCGAATTAACAAAAGTGCAAGGAGTTAGGTAATCATATATTTCATTTTCTAAGTCAGTTTTTACATCCTCTACTGTGGAGGGGAATAATACACAAATCAACGATTGTTTTTTTTATTTTTCCTTTTTCACGAAAGCAATGCTACCAAAATAGCAATAATAAATAGCACACTTCTAGTACGTGTAAAACGTAAGGCTGAGTTTTGAATGGGTTCTTATGTATTCTGCTTCAATACTGGAATATACAATAATATCCTTCACGCAACACCCTTCCCTTGTGCGGAATCTCCTTCATCATACATCATATCATAGGGAACCGGTACATGAAGCTATTCGAAGTCTACTAGCTGGAAACTTCTCACTCTGAGTGAGTTAAATAAGATGAAGAAGACACGGAGAAACTGCAAGAACGAAACCGAAAGGAAAACGGTCTCCGACTTCCCCGTTTCACGGACTTGCCTAACACCAACATCCGTTCTGTTCCTGCACGTATTCTGTGTTGTACCCTATTTCATTCGTTTATGTCTATTTTGTAGATAGTTGCAAACAGTGCTCTAACGCCCTATCATCTATCGCCAAACTACAAACGAACAAGAAAACTCAGCTTTCCTTTCATATTTCATACAGGCACTCTATAACAGTAAGAGCAATAGCACATTCTACATCGTCCCGTACCCTTGTATGTAACAGTAATAGCAGTAGAACAAAGGCTTTTCTTGCAAATATGTATCTACCGGGGGATTAGGATTTTTACTGGATGGAAATATAACGATAAAACTCAACCAAGAGGAAGGCAGATGCTGCTGTATAATTGAAAAGTTGAAAGTATCTTTTTGCACAAACAAATTGTCAACGGCAAGATGAGCTCCTGTCATTTCTCCTTCTCGATGCCTGTCTGGAATTTCCTGTTGTATACTTTCTGGGAGCGCAAGCATTTATGTATCGTACTTACACATGTCAAAATAGTAATTTTTGCACACTACACAAATTCAAAGACATGTGCACACAATATGCCCAAATAATGATATAATATGCGTAAAAGTCGAAGTCACATGAGCTGCGAGAGTTTACATTTACGTGATCCTACCTAAATGCAATTTTCCGAATAGATACAGTTAATACTAGCTGCAGATCTACATAGTTGATCAATGATCATGCTATAAAGTTTATGCTGGTTGTGTGATTCCATTGCTCAGTGCTAATATTTACAATAAGTTAACATTGTATTTAGGAAGGCTAAGGTTTGAATCTCACCCTCACCCCAACTGACAAAAAACAATTTTACTTGGGTCGAGTCATGATATCAAGTTATAACCAATCAGATTTGGATTGAAGATGTACAGTCACTGATCTAGAGACATGACTAATCATTTAGGTTATTTATGCTTAAATGTGAATCAGAAAACACGAGAAAAATCACGAAGCATTCAAGATTGGGAGGCAAATATAGGTATGTATTAGGATGACATATATATAATTTTTATTGCTGAGCACACAGACAAGAGAAGTTGAGTCAAAATCAACAATCGCACATCATTTGCTCTTATCACCATACAATTATCTGATGATAAGAAATTCCATGAACACTTGGAGAATTGCTCATGTTCAGAATTAGCTAAGGAATTAAAATTTAATTCATTAAACTAAAGCTTTTTTTACGCCGAAGAGATACGCCCACTTCTTTCTTGCGTCCAGTCTGGACTGGACCGATTCGTGCGATGTAACAACTAATTATGGAAACTCAAGATGAAAATATATGACAAATAAAATATAAATGAGTGAATACTCAATTGTATAAATGAAAGCTATGCTAGCTATCCGTGAAAGTACAAGACCTAATTATAAATTAACGTGCTATCATGGAATGGAATTGAATGGAGAGTGGTTACAAGTTACTTCCGCCACTCTCCTACCCCACCCATTTGAATTCAGTTTGGACATGTAGGTCAATAATTCAATAACATCGTCATCGTACAATATCCATCGAAGAAATAAAAATGACTAAAGCCAAAAGCCAATGAAAAAGTCAAAACAATTCGAGCATTGTGCTGACTTCCAAATCAAAATCACAAGTTTCATTCCAACTCACACAGTTAAAACAGTCATGGATGAGTACATATTGCACACTAATTCAAATCCTCTTACAACACCTATGATCTCTTTGTAATTTGTATTATGGACCCTCCCGATTTAACCAAAAATTTGAACAAATTTCGTATAACTGCCGGCATTAACTTCAAAATGAAATAAATATTACAACATAGATCCAAGTAAAGTTATTTATCTAGCGTCTTGAATATCCTTTGATTGCGCATAAATATGACAAATGATGATAAAAACAACAATTGAACAGTTGACAATAGCACACGTGACACGTGACGAGAATCCGGGTGATAATCGTCCCTTCACCCTTCGGTATTACATAGCTAAACGCCTGCACGTACAACGTAATTTTATGATTTCTAATAATGATGACTTAGTAATCACAAATTAATTGATTTATACCCATATTTTTTGCAATTTCATTTGAAAATATGAATTTAAATATGGTATGTATCATTCAAATCAAATGCCACATACATGCCTACTTTCTAAGGATGGATGCAGTGCAAAAACTCAGCAGGCGTCCTCAGAGTAGACCATATCACTATATTGAATGAGCTACCCAACCCAAGTGACATGATTATAGTAAATAGTAACGAATAAAATGACAAATTGACATCTCCAGGCAAGCACAAACCACGTCGTCAATAAGGTCAAATTCGATAGATAGAAATGTCAAACTTTGGTAGTTGGTTTGATCATCCAATCCATGATCTAGAAGCAGCTGTCATTATTTTAGGTTTTTTTTATAAATGATTCACTGAATTTTAACATGAAAGATTAAAATCTAATATAATGTAACGTATCCATCATTCACACAGGAGGGGAGGAGAAGAAGACCACGAAAATTCGCTTTCGATTGCTCAGCAAATGACAAATGATTTAAAAAATCAACATATAATTCAATAATAAAAATATCTTCATGGCACATGTATTATGCACAAGGTAAGTTATTCAACGATATTGGGTTTCTGCATGTAGACAGTATAGATCCATATTTCCAAAACCCTTCACCCATATTCATTATAAGGTATAACATAATGACACATGGTACATGTGGACTTGAGGCAACTTTCTCACTGACAAATGGTAACTGCTGATTTTCAATAATCTTACCAACCACAAACAACTAACCACTATCAACTATTCATAAAAACATATGATGATGGCAGGCAAATTACATGTAAACATTTTCGGTCAAGCTCTTTTCCATATTTTCCATTCTCAAGGCAAAAAAGAATTAACGACTATGAATAAAACCGACTCACAAAACTATTTTGAAATATCAAGCATGCACTCATTTCCATTTCATCATCCCACACATCCGCAACATTCTAATTCTACACTTTCAACTTTTTACTCTCGACCGACAACACCGTCGTCAGCAGAATTATACATTCCTGAAATACCAAAATAATATCTTATTTTTAACTGACCTCAAATCCTTCAGACTTGGCCCACACTGATCCATCGAGACCGGCGATACACGCCTTGGTGACACACTTGGTGCCCAACAACTGCTTGTCAACGTAATCTTGCCAACTCATGATGTCTGTTTTCTGGATTTGGTGTCTAAATGTTCAATGTAACTCTTTTAAATATTTGATAACAACTAGTAATAATTAAAATCTACAAAACTGGAAGCAATGTTTTCTGGAAATGAGCCGTACTACTCACTGTCCTTGTATTTGTAATTTTGAGTAAGAATAGGGAAAAAATCGTCTAGAAAAAACTGCAGAAGATGAGTGTAACAAATATTGATATATGTGCTGTGTTGTGTGAGACCAGAAAGAGACAAGAATAAAGAACTACTACACAGTGACTGACTAAAACTCGACTACTATTTCTATATACGTAAGTACGTACGTGGAGAAGAATAAACGGCACCACCTTCTCTGTTGCTTTGCTTCTTGCTTTTAGCTTCTCTTCATGCCTTTCAGTTCAGTGAGTGAGCACAGAGTTGAGTTGTGATTGCGATCCTTGTGTATATGCGATATCCGATATTATAACTAACAGTCCAAAAGTGTATGCATAAGTCGGTGAAACTTTGGTACTTGCTCTGTCTCCTCATATATGTACGTGCATTGCAATATGCAATCTCAAAGTGCTAAGGTCGGCTACAAATGATCACTTCTGCTGACTGATCTTCTTATATGTGCATGTGTATATGTACTAATACTCCACAGTACTTTTTTTACCAACCGGCATACCACACAACGATATCCTTAGGTACATATACATATTCGGCAAAATTTTGTGCTGCTCCAAAAAAGAACGTTGTGAAGTAAAAGCACACAAGTTACTTTAGCATCATCGTCGACCAGACGTTGGACTTGTGTATTTGACAGTGCAGTGGAGGAGGTGAGGTGTGCTTCAATCTGCAATGCAACGATGTGATATAAAGTTTTAAAAAGATATCCTTCTGCATATATGGTGCTTTTAGGTACAATGCTTACGTCTGTGTGAGTGAATGTGAGGAGGCATATAATCGTATACCTAATACCTATGCTCATGGAATGACGGTACGATACATTAAAGGATAAATTAGCATAGATACACATATAGGAACGTAGCGGCCGGCTTTCTCCTGCCAACTATGTATTTTCCAGTTAAATATGGCAAAAATGCAATACAATGTATAATGTTTAATGCTGATGAGATGCTGCTCACACTGCTCACTGCTTATTTAAAGATGTGACTGTACAAATATTCATCCTGTTCAGACCACCACACGACCATTCGCAGTTTTGGAGCAGAAGCATAAACCACACATGTACCCGTCGTATATATACGTAAAGTATGTATCAATTTTTATACATAATTCAATTGTATACACCAGAGAATAGCCTGTATGGTACAGTATGACTACTATATGACTGTCACTGTGTCTGAAAAGGGTAGTTTCGTAGTCGGGGTTCCCCCTGAACCACAGATATTGAGTAAGTAAAACGCTAATGGCGGCGGACCGCAGGAGAGAAGAACGTCAATATATGTGTATTTTTCTTCACCCTATCGTATCCAACTTATTCACCCTCCCCTGAAACTATTGAACATAACCACGACTGCACATTTTTCTACATTTAAAGGATAATATACATTGGTATCTGTATCATATGTAAGCATTTTACATAGTCTCATGCGCCACACCGAAAAAAGTATGACTAATAAGAGCCAGTACAACAAAGCAACTCAGCGAAACGTCACAGTCATGATGATGAAAAGATGAATCACATTGGGTGTGCATGCTACTCATTCTGGATGATTTTTTTTAGATGTGAACGTGTATTTGCAATTTTGCACTGCGAGATTTTTGCAATTACTAATTGGCAAGCTTTTAACATGATCGAATCTTAAATGTCCCATTAAATACTGAGTGTAGTAAAGCAAGCAACTTAATTTGCTCATTTTTGCAGACTGGGAAATTCGCCACAACAAGGTATAAGTTAGTAATGGACAATTCCGTCAAGCAAGTGCACAACTGATATGATACGGGGCGTTCTTACTTGTTACATGCACATAATGAACGCTATTTCTACATTATGCATCTTGCACCATATAAGTCTCACTGGGCGGTTTCATAGATGTCATCTATTGAGATTGCAAAGGTTGTTTTCGAATATGAACCCTTACCCATTCGTTTCCAGCTTCCAATTCAATGAACCAAATTTCTTCTGACTCATCGTGAAGGGTAGTTGCTCTGATACTCACATACTAACTGTAGCTTTAAGGTGCTCACCATGTGTCTGCTAAATAGCACGGTTTTATTAATCTGCACTAACATTCAATTTATGCAATATTATTTGCATATCCTCCAGTTGCAAACTCGCACTCTCTAAAGCTATGAATCTATGAAATGTGTGCTATTATGCTAATAA
>JAHZNA010000321.1:0-12625 GCA_027743935.1 Sinodicranocentrus sp. ZH6
AAACAATGAAGCACATGAGGAGCAGGAGAAAAAGCAAGAGGGGGAAAGGGAGAAAAGTTTTGTGTTTTTATCCACTTTTCCTCTTCATCCTACAATTGCATGAAGTATACCTCGGGGGTTCTTTATTCATTGAGGCGGTACTGATGCACTGTATTCTATTTACTTACTGCATGCATCAACTCTGCAAAGTGAGGTGTGGAAGGTGGTGCTTGATGATTGGAACAACGAACCAGGCTGTTTTCCTTCTTATAAACATGAGTTTACGTATGAACAGGGAAAGTTTTGCATCCTTTCAAAGTTAAATGTATCATCATCGTATTAAATGGTAAAAGGAAAAAAATATTATTTATCTACCCAACCAAAGTTGAGCACGATAGAATGACTAAAGCAAACTAGCTTACCCCTTAGTATATTTACGTTTCAAGAAAGCACATCTCATATTTGTTTCCAGGTAGGAAACTCTAAAAACCCTAGTTGCTCATATCTCAACCATTTCTAACCAACGTCTATTTTTGTGTTCCTTTGATAGAAAAACTATTTAGTCAAGGTAAATAACAAAAATGTTTATTCTATACCGTTAATAATATTTGTCTAGATAACTAGCATCATTATTTACAGTTCAAAACGAACGGTTCAGCTAGACTGAATTTTATTTCATTGTATTTCTCATTACTGTCACTAACAGGATTTCCTTACAACTGCGTAAGCATCCTCTCATTCCCTCCCTCCCACGCAGTTATGACATTCGAAATCCATACAAAACTCCATCATGCAGGGTTACACAAAAGCGTGAAAACGAACAATGTTTCCATTTTAATCTCTGCTATAAAAGCAACCTCTTCAAAAGCCCCTCCAAAGTGATGACGAACAGCGTTAGTTGTAAGCATTGCTTTTCATACAAGTCAGCTTAGGAAAGGCTGTATATTCTATTTAAAACACTTTCTGACAACTATTCGTTTCTCTTTTCCTCTTCCCCTTTTGCTTTCCGTCCAAAATAAAATGCAAAAAATTCCATGAAGTACCCACTCCGGTTCACTTTTATTCAAATAAAATATAAAAGCAATATTTTGGAGAACAAAGAACCCTTAAAGAGAAAAGTAGAGAAACGGGGTCCAAAACACGAAACAGAACTTGTTCCCTTCCCTTCATTCTTTTCTACGAAAAATCAACCCACCCAGCTATTTTCTTTCGTTGAGTAGTTCCCTTTACAAAGTGTGGGAATTGCAAGAAGCACTAAATGAAAATGATAACGGTAATGATGGTGATATTTTAAAACGTTATAATGACTTTTGGTAAGCCCTTTTCCTCTTGTTTCTTGAATGAGCGGCAATATATGCATATTATAAATTCATGTCAGGATACAATACCATTCATACGAGTGCCCTTTTTATACAATCATGCGCTTTCTACTACCGGTATAAAGGAGAGAGAAAAGAGAAAGTCTTTTAAAACTTGGCTCGCTCATTTTCCTTCATCATCTTATATCCAACTTACGCAAAAACTACAACCATGACTATTTATTCTTGACTGACTGGGATGCAGTTTTATGGGGGAAAAAACTTGAAAACTTCCCTTATGACAGCAATTCACTGATAAAACACATAAATAGCTTTTCTTCCCCGTCATCCTCTTGTTCCGCCGAGGATAATTTTATACCAAAGTTGAAACTTTAAAGGCTCTTTTTTTCCTTCAAGTTTATCTGGATGAAAACTATATACAATGTATTTTCAGTTTCTACTCCACTACATGGATATGCATATTAAAATTATATTTACATAACATGCTTTCTTTTAGGATGTGTAGCAGCGTTATCATAAATAAATTATGAAGGCGATGAAGAAAAAAATTGCAAATGATGCCATCACTTGCAAGCAGCTGTAGTTAAAGTTGAGATAATGTGCTAACATAAAGGTGCAATATCCTGGTTATCATAAGTAAAATCTTAAAACGCCATTTTTACTCAATACAGCCTTTTCATTCCTACTTACACATTATGGAAATATAATTTCAAGAAGATAATTAAAGCGGCGGGGTATTGCATATCATAAGCAATAACCTGTCGCTTAATCTTATTGTTCGTACCAACTAAGAGTTCAAATGAGGGATATCGTGCTGCTCACGATATTTGCTGGGTTATGTGGCATAGTTATTTAATATTCAATTTCATTAATAAAATTCTCTGGTTTTATGACAATCAAAATCTTTTCTCCTTTTTTATAAATGTAGACATTTCAATACTTTTTTTATCGTTTATAGTTGTCATTACATTTCAAAAGATAAATGACTATCGTTGCCCCAATAACTTTCAAAGTCTATTTATATCTTTCTTCTTGATGGCTAGCCGGTAGACAGATTAATTAAAGCAGTCGGAGCCAGCTGTTTCAGTCTTTAGGCCTAGCTTAGTACCATGTTCCATTTTGATGAGCGTTTGCACTCTGCCTAGAGGGATGGTAATGTATATATGCTTAATTCTTATACACCCAACTTACATTGGCTCATATGCCAAAGGCCACCATGAAAAATGGATTAATAGAGACTCTTCAAAACAGCTAGTTAAGCAAAAGTAAGCCCTCAAGAAAATGTGAATGACCAGAGATAATGTCATAGGTAACACGAGACATTGAAGATATTGAGAGTCAAGAACCCCTTTTTCCATTTTCTCCACATCCACCATCTTCCTTCAGGATTGAGGTAGCACGAAATAGGACAAAATAAGGATGGTTGAGCAAGACAAGTGTGTAATCAAAAAGTAAGATTCACTGAATGAGGATACTTGACTAGAGCATATGCTCTATATACCGTAATTTGAGATGTCTATATTTAGTCACCTATACCTCCATTCACTCGATCAGTTCTATCCATACCAAAGGAAATGGTTTCTATGTTCGGATCCGTAATTGTGTGCTCATCTACTTTTATCGACTTTATTCACTCAGTTGTACACAAATAATGAGAAGAAGATCTACCATTTCGCTTTGAACTTGGCTAACTCTCCTTTCCCTCTTTTTCTTGTAATGTCTTTAATATTGAACTTTAGAAAGGTGATGTAATGGTAACACCATTCTTTCACTTTTTTCACAGAATCCCTTGTAAAAATCGCGATTTGGGAGTGTGGCTTTCTACGAACATGGTTCTTTTCTGAGAGGTGCTTCATTAGCGGATTAAATGAAACGCAAGAAGGCAAGCAGACTAGAAGACGTTGAAAGAGAAGAAATTAGAGAAAATAAAGAAATCCAGAGAAAATACAGTTAGGCTTGGGCGTGCATGGAGGATATGGGTACTTTCTGAGAATCGTTAGACACCTCCTAGTTTCTTGAAATATATTACCATGATCCTCTTTTGCAATGCATTCTTTACACATGCAAAAATGTCTGGAGATGAGTAGGCGTGTATACATATACTCCCTTTGATATTCTTCTTCCTTTCACAAATGACGTTCTCTCCTCCTGCTTTTACAAGTTTTACTGATTTAATATTCACCAGTTGGGAATTCAATTAAGAGCTTTCCCCAGTTCATTGCACTAACAACCCATATTCCTTGGAAATGCTATAATAACCTGCTATTCTTTCCATATCGACGTCAAGATGTTTTCTTCTTTACTTTCGTATACGTATTCCTGTCAAGTATGAGAATATTTGTAATAGTAAAGTGATGAGGAATTCAATTGATATTTCATTTCGTTTTCTCGGAATCTTATTTTTATCCTTACCACAGTCACTAGTAAGAGGAGTCAAACAAATGAACAAAGAAAACACACTAGATATATACCCACCCATATAATTACTTATGGTTACTTTGACTTGACGCAGGCGTTATCTTGTATTAACATTGGTTCTTTATCATCATCACGTACCTATTTTTATCCGTAAAACATCTCTCATTCTAACAAATCTGTCCAACAAGCAATCTGAGGCAGAGATGTAAGTCAATATAAGACTAACAAGGAGCTAGCATCAAACTATACAGTGTTTGAAAATGAATTTTTATACGTAAATGTTACCAGTATCATCACAGTCACTACATTCTTCCCAGAAGGTATTGTTCTCCGCTACTTAATATTCTTTACAACAGGATGACATGAAATCCATTCTTTAAATCTTAACAAAATACAATGAACATCCTTAAGAAGTGAAATAATGTTGTGAATACATAACCAAATAATCTGATAAAACACACGGAAAAGTTCTGCTGAGAAAACTCTTATGCCCATTAATTCGACCGACTTTATACTCAAATTCCCCGGAAATCCTTGAAATCCTCAACATTAAAAGAGACCCACTGGTGCATTGTCCTGCAAGCCTAATTATAAAAGAGGAAATGTAAGCCAAAAACTCACATCGTACCTGTAACGTCTTCAGCAGACAATATAACTGCAGTCGTTAAAAATTCTGCATCACTACGCCTTTTCTACACTGCGACAATCCTCACCATTTCCTTTCATGGTCATATACACCACAGAATTCTTTCTTAATTAAGGAGAAAGCTCAACAACTTCCCTTTTTGTTTCATTGAATACCATTGGCTCTCTTTAGTGGGCGTTGAGGGATACACAAAGAAGGACAAGAGCCACTTTCCGTGAAGGGAAAGAGAAAACCCTCGACTGGAATTTTATTTTTTGCCAGATTTCTTACAATAAACTCTCGGTTACACTTTGAGTATCTTTACAGTTTACATATATGTTCTAGGAAAGATCCTGGATTAAAAGGAATTTCATTTGGGGAAGCTCACACAAAATGAAAGTTTTTTTCCCTCAGGAGTTTTTCAGCTGGGCATGTACTTGAAAGAAAACAAAACAAGCGTGTGTATGAGTATGTACGAGTGGAAAATTAAATGGTGGAATCTGCATCTTCCCACGAGTGGGGAAGACAAGATAGGACAGATTGATAAGTATCAACTAATGAATGAATGTATCCAAAACTGAAATCGCCTAACACGAATATAGCATGAAAGTTGTCTATATGTAGGTTTAACTAGTCATTGGTTCAGTTGTGCTAAAATGTAGGATGTACGTGCGTGTTTGAAAGGATGCGGATGTATGCTTGTGGCGGTGGTTCTTTAATTAACGTTAATTTCGTTAGGGGAATCAAGAGGATGCTCTACAGCCACATAGTAGTAAATAAATTTCGTAAGATACTATAATTAGGATGAAGGAAATAAGTTAGTAAAGGCTGAATGAGATTTGTGTACTAAAATACTGGTTGAAATTGAATTTTGCGGAAAGATTCAATGTTGGATATAACATTTATGCACATAAATTGGGATGTATTTGAAGTGTACGCATATTTGTTTTACTCGTAGAAAAAACTTTTAGTGGGTGAATGGTGAATTCTATTTTAGAAATACATATTAAAATATGGAAAAATTTGTTCTTTTTTACTTTATATCTGATATATCTCTCAATTGAGGGTAATGAACATGCTCAATTTTATATGAAAACCGCATTTCCTTGAACCGTCGAATCCTTTCCAAGTCTTTTATCAATTTTTCTTATACATAAGTGCCCCAAGCGTCAGTGTAAAGTTGTATGGGATGAATTGAATAGAACGAATTTAGGATGAAGCATGAGAAGAAAAAGGAAAAGGAAGACGAGCAAAATTAATGACTTTCTTTGCTAAATCTAAGAAATAAAAATTGAATTATGAGGAGCAGCTCTCTTTTTCTCTCCTATTCTCAATCGAGTTAAAGTGCAGCTTGAGTAAAATGATAATGGTGGTGGTTGTGATAGGAGGATAAATGGAAAACCAAATTGAAAAGATACTCTCTTCAACATGACGTTTCAAGGGTTGCAGCCCAGAAATCTATTTTTCAAGTACCGACTCCTTTTACTATATTTAACTCTTTTTCTAGTGGATATCATTGAATTTCATATAGCCAAATATTATCTCTATGTTATTACTGGAAACTGTGAGCCGCATCTGTAATTCGTGAGTGTGGCTTTGAAGGATGTAATTCCATACAGATAAAATATGGTTTGCAGTTGTATGTGAACATGTACATACTCATACTTTTGCTTTGAACTAAACTGAAGGTCAAAAATACATGTTTGCCGTCTAAAACGACAATGCATGCTTCCGGAATTGGCACTTGGTGCCCTTTTCGCCTAAAGCTTTCAATGAATCATGCTAAAACTGACCGACAGTTACTTCATCACATCACTTCAGAAACATCATAGGAAGTCGTGTAAGTCAGTTCATTTCTCCATTTCAAAAATAACTCACAAAAATGCAATGACAAAAACCCCTTTTTGTGGAGAATCATCAAGATTATACCAGATTCAATCAATCGTCATCCCACGCAAAAATAGTCTACTTTTTTTAAACCAGATATACATAAAAGTATCCTTTATAGAAGTAAAGAGCGTAAAAACCTAAAGTATAATCGGATAACAAATTTTGCAGTTAGGACTATCTGATAGCGAGGGTGTCTGTTCGTTGGCAACCACTACCATCTAATGTATAACGTTCCAGTTTTAGAATTGGACTGCTGGCAAACGACAGAAAGGAGAGGAGCGAGAGGGAGGAAGAGAGAGATGAGAAACTCTTTGAAAAATTACTACCCGGAACATGGAACATTGAACATAAAGGGAGGAAGAGCCCTGACAACCATCAAATTGTAATCAACTTTTCGAGAATCAAAGGATCCTCCTTAGATCCAGCTCTGTGGAGAAATTGTGCTCAGTCTATTGTTGACGGCACACTCAGAAACTATAAGACTGTAAAAACCGGAGCTTTACTTTCTAAAAGCACCACGCCGCACAACTCTGGTGTAGACTTCCAGTCAAGACTAGTTATCAACATAGAAAGGAAGTGAAAAGGCTACAGGAGTGAAAGAAAGAAGGAAAGTTGACTTGATACCTTATTCACTTTCTAGTGTACATTGTACCACATGTATTGAGAATATAATATAAGACTTTTTGCTTTTCCTTCTTCCAATCGCCTAACCGACCACGTTTTTCTGAGAATTCTTTGTTTAAAAACGAAAGTACATGACTTGATATATGAATGTACGTCGAGAGAAAGCATAGTGGTCTATTGTGCTCCTTCAAATTTGGAGACAACAGACAACCTACATGTCAACATGAGAAAAAAAGGAACTACCACGCCAGCAAAGAAAACTGGAGAAAACTAGGGTCCTTTACCATCCAAGTTGAGTTTCGACTCTGAAGTAGTATTGCATGTCGCATACTTCTTATCATCGCTCTGATCATCTATCCAATTTTCAAAGGATTCCATTTTTTATCATCTTCCCATCTATCTCCACCTCTTCTCTTGGTTGTCGGATAGTCATTCTTTATCACGAAGATGAGAATTGGATAGATGCAATTTTTGCAGGAAATCGCAAAATCGGCAACGAACGAGTTTCATGTCACCGGCATCATCAACAATGAGAGTCTGTTGCCTACTTTTCCTTGTCAGAATCAGCTGGTGGCGAGATGGGGCTGAATTGGAACAAGAATTTTCTGCACTTTTGACAGCATAAAGAGCAGCCCACATTCTTGATGATTTTTTTATTCAATATTTGTCTACTAAATGAGCATTTTTCCTAGTTTGCTATAAAACGTAAAGAAAAAAGTTTTCCTTTGATCTGTAGAATATTTCCCGGAGTAAGTTGTTCTCATATTAGACCTCCCACGTCCAGACTGCAACTTGCATTTATCATTTTACTGACAAATAAGTCTTCAAACTTCTTTCCCTTAGTTTGCACATTATACTTGAACAATTTACTGGGAAAAATTATACAAAGAGAGTCATGCGAAACTGCCAAATTGCAAAGTCTCTGGATGCGAATAATTTGTATGAAATAAATAGTGAAACCGTGCCGTATCAACTTTACCTTTTGAAAAACATGAAGACTTTACTAAATTATTCGTAGAGTAAAATTTCAATAAAGGTTTTGTTGTGTTACGTGGACTTGTGAAAGTTCTAAAATAAGCTTTTGTTCAAAGACTGAGTTTGCACATACGGCCTTTTTTCGCCTCACTTTGTTGTCAACTGAGACTGAATGGTTCTCTGATGATGAAAAAGCTTCCAAGCAATGGACACCATGCAATGGTGCAATGAACCCTTTAAAAATTTATGACCCTTTTGTGCTACACATGAAGCAGTACTGCACAGTGGGGCAGGGGAACTTGTACTTTATAAAGATGAGATTTGGCTCGGATAATATTTCATGACTTTTCCAGAATTCTTTTCCGCTGTATTGGCGGAAGGATATCAAACAATCACATTCCTCTATTCCCGCATTCATCATGATTGCCTATCTTTTCCTACGATGTTTTTACTTTTTGAGTTGTTTACAGCTCTATAAATGCGATGTTGTAGAGAGCTGAGTCGTTTTTGTATTTCCTTTTGCAAGAGATGCATAGATACACTGCAATAAAACCGAGAATTCCCANTTTCCTTTTGCAAGAGATGCATAGATACACTGCAATAAAACCGAGAATTCCCATTGAATTGAATGTACTTCTTATTGAAGAGAAAGCGAATTTCCAAAAAAAAATCTGCAATTTACATCGAAATTATGAGAATCTCTAGGCAAAATGGTTGTTTAGATCGGAAAAAGTAGGAATGGATTTGAATATCATCACACCATCTCATTCTGTTAGTTCGTAAGAGATAGACAGAGAAAGTGGGATATAAGCATGAACACTCAACGATCCATATTTCCACTGTGATTCAAACCAAATGATCCAAGCCTTGAGAAGGAGAGCGAGCAAAGTAAAAGTTCTCATATATACACATGATGACACACAAGCATTACTTGAGCTTCTCGACGAACAGATACAAATTTATAGCAACTCCACATATATTTTCTCGTTCTCAATGCAATCTTTTTCATTTTTCCTTACATTCCTCCAATTCTAGAGAATGCTTTCACTGCAAGAGAATCGCAAGAGAATGATTCCAATGAAACTAGAAATCTGGAAGCACTTTCCGCATATCATTTCAAAAGGAATACCACCACCGACGTTGGATTTTGCTCTTGTAGTAAAAAGAAAATATGTAAGAACAAGAATCAACAACTAGCTACTCTATCCCTTCCTACCGCAGTCCCAGAAGCAATCCCAAATTCAATTCAATGTCACCAAAGGCCATTCTAATAATTTTTTGCTGAGGGAAAATGTGGAAATCTAAAGCACATCTACACACATATTCCTTTCTCCAGGGAAGACATGCTCCAAATTTGAGTATTGATGCTTTCAGTAACGCATCTATGAGCAAGTTTGGCGAGGATTGGAGGGAAAGTATGGGAAATTGTGAACTTTAACTATTTGAAAATTATTCTTTGTGGTAATATCTGCACAGTAAGATATTATATACTTCTCTAAGTTTCCTGTTTTTACAGCAATAAAATATTTTGGCCTACGTATAACATTCTATTCTCAACAAACCACTTATAGAATAATATGCAATCTAGAAGTCATTCCTAGTCTACTTAGCCTGTACTGTATGACTTACAGTATCTTTACTTTATTTGTTTGTTCCGTTATTTTGGCCACAACTGCAGATACAGAAACCCAAGATGCGAAACATAGTGTAATAAATTACATAGCAGAAATGAATTTATCGTGAAAGTTTTCGGTAAGTACATTGGAGGCTAAAAATTGCTAAAAGCTGTAAAACTGATTGTAAGAATATTCATTAATATAATATCATTGAAATGAGTTATTATCACAACGAGGACAAGTAGCAGTTTCGTAAGGAAATGGGAGGAGCATCCAAGTTTCTGGAACAAGTCTTTCAATTTAAACAGAAGAAAAAAGTTACTGGCGAACCAAGAATTTGATGCGAATATGCTGACAACATATCATTTTCACTATGTGAATACTATCACCGTGAGCTGACGAATAACCGCCTGTCGTGGCTGTGACCTAGAAAAGCCTTTAAGTTTTCAAGACAAAAAAAGTTATCTGAAATATATATCGTTGACTAGTAAAAACATTTATATTTCATATACGGACCGAAAATAGCTGGCAAAGCTTGTGCCTCGGGATTTTTACTGATGCCTACAAAATGTATGCGGTAGCGAATTCTCATTCAAGTTCGGCATACACAGTATGTAGAATAGAATTCCAAACTGGTCCACAGAAGTTAGTAAAGGGGTGATGTAGATAACCATTTTTTCGACGAATTTAGTAGTTATTAGGTTAGTGAGTGATGGGATGCTATGCACGTACGACAAGAAACTAGCCATCAAAGCAAAAATTCAAAACATTTGGTCTCTTTCTCCAGTTCCATGTTGTATTCTATATTCCGCTTAGTCCCTATGTTTTCTCATGGGTAAAATTATAATTCCTTTTAGTGTACGAGAGCGTACTCTTTAATAAAGTGTGCTTTTAATGTTAGCTTACCAGTAAATTGCTAGCTACGATAGCTGCATTGTAAAAGAAAATACAAGGGAAGTCCTTTTTCCTTCCCGTTTTCTATGAGAAAAATATGCTTGACTTAGCCTTACATACTAATAATGGCATTTAGCAAATAAGGGTGGTTAGAATGAAACAAGCGTTTGATGGGGATGCCACTAAAATATCAATTCTTGTGGTGCCATAGGAGGAAATATTGCTACATTGCGTGTTTCCGGCATTTCCTCTTGTAAGGTAAGGGTAGAATTAGGTATAATTTTTTCTTTGCATTTCAATCTTGGAAAAACAAGACATTTTGTTTTACAAGGGATAACATGAAAGCATATTACTATTACCTATATAAACAAAAACACGACAGATTTCGTGAGCTAGGCGGTGTTTTCCAAATCCAGCACAAGACAAAAATGTGTTTACTGTGTGGTATGGTAGCATTTCTTAGAAATGACATTTTCTTTCAACCATGAATTTGAATTTTTTATCGTTCCGTAATGGTGCATAGTGCATCATTTAAAACACTCTTACACTCGTAAGCAATCAATTAGCAACGGTACAAATTACAATTTTTAAGTAATAGCATACTACTGGTTCTATTCAACAAGTTTTCAAGTTCTAACAACATTTTATTCCGACAATATCCACAATTATTAGAAAATTGTGAGATCAATTTGAAGTTTGGCATTGAAATTCTAAAATTGAAGTAGGTCATTATATTTATGAAATACCTACTACTCATAACTAGGTACAACAATAAAGAAATGATTTTACTAAAACTAAGACAAGCTAAAATCCATTATGTTTCCAGGAAGCGTCTCCTTCAAAGCAAATCCTTCAACAAAATTACCTCATATCAAGGAAATATATTTTATAAACAAGCTCTCAACAAAGAATCTGCCTATTTTAGAAATATATACAAATATACCATATTAAAAAGGTAAATTCAAACAAGTAGCAATGCAGACATTTTATTTGTAAGTTTTCGATTCGTACTTCGGTACAAAATAAATTCGCGCACTTAAACGTGAGACGTATTGTATTAAATAGTTAGTCCTTCGTACTACAGCGTAATCCATACGTTTTTATTTTTCTCAAGTCCTCATGCTTACTCACAATCATATTTCTCTAAAAATTGGCCTTTCTGGCAAAACAGCTCTTAATAAATAAGTTAGACATGGAAATTTCCTTGAAACTATCATTTCAATCCACGCATAGTCAAGCTTCAAGTAAAAGCACTCCTTAATGTTGCCTTTTCACAAGTAACTTAAACATATGGGTGCATCATCATCATCATCATCATATGGTTTTTATAGCTTCCGTAATGTATTCATCATTTGCTTAACTAAGTTTATGGTGATAAGAAGATTGTTTAATAATGTTAATTAATTATGTTAATTTAAGGGGAATGACATCTGAGACAGTTTGCTACAGACATACTTGTATTTGTGTTAGATTCTATCTTAACATAAACATCCTTCGACACTATTTATGATCTAACCAAGTTGATCATAAATATATATATTTATAATAAAGTTTATTTTTGCCTTACATCCTTACAAGTGTTACTGGTGATGGGAAAAGGGAAATAATTTATTTTGCCAAAATGTTCTTTCTGCTTCCTTTGAGCAGTAAAGGATTCCGGAGGAAAATAGGGAAAAATCTCGAGGTTTCAATTCAACTTGAAAGGTCCTAAATTAGGTAGCTATGTGTGTGGTACACATGCTACCTCTTTGGTGTATACGCGATGGTTTGTGAGGAAAGAAAAAGGGAAGAAGTTGCAAACATATCTAAATAAGATCTAGTCATGCGAGTAACAAGCTGAAAGCGACGAAAGTGGCTTGGCTTTCCCTGCGGATGGTTTAATGCACGAAAGTGTAGAGCTAAGCTAGACATGCACTTATACCTACATACCTCCTTATACATACGATCCTTTACAGAATATCATGAACTTTATTCACTTCACGAAACGAAACTCTATATTTCGCCAATATTGCCCAATATACTGGCCAAATTAGCATATAACATTATATGTACCCCATGCATACATACTCATACCTTATCGTATATTTAAGCTTGACATAGATATACATATAACTTCATTGAAATAAAAAATATACATAACATATGGAGAATATTAAAAGCACTACGAACATGCTTATATTAAGTGAACTGTTTCGGAGAAATGTAAACATAACTACTACACGGTCAACCCTTCAACTATTCCTTTTGTCTACAGTCTGGGTGGCTGCTCATTATTAGTTCCAGGA
>JAHZNA010000322.1:0-14799 GCA_027743935.1 Sinodicranocentrus sp. ZH6
TATATATAACTTACATCCTATTAGGCTAGAAAGACCAAGAAGTTTGGTGTAATAGAGATGGGCAAGTTCACTCTCCTCCTCGAGTAAATTGCTGATGCGTTTATTCTCCTTCCTCAACACTTCCACTTCACTACGCAAGGTTTCTGCGTCTTTCTCTGATTCAAGTAATTTGTTTTTCATTTCTTGATGATCCTTAGTTAGCAAAACATGAGCCTCCTGTAGTGAGTGAAACTGTGGGGATTCCAAGGCCATGACAGCTGCAGGCCTTGTTGAAATAGGGTACTCCCGAAGTAGAGTAAGCAGGCTTGCCGTTTGCTGCCAAGCCAGCTTCCCCCGTACATAAACTAACTCTACTTGTTCAGCAGTCTCTCTTAGACTGATGCTCTTCTCCATTACTGTCAGACTTCCCAGGTCTTAAAGAAACAAAGGAAATTAATATTTCTTATGTTAGGCACAAGTGTAGCTCATGACCCTTATATTCTTTCCAACACTCACCAAATTTTGGGGTGATTCCGAGATCGAAGGACGAAGAGTCAAACGGAATGACCCCTCGGTAATCCTTGGAGCGGAGGGCATCTTTGACTCCTAAAAAAGGGGGTATAAATAAACCTTGATATGGCACGTTAGCATTAGTTGTTAGAAAGTAATTTAGGTATTAAAGTCCTTGCTTCGGATATGTTCCTCCCATACTCCCAGCCAGCCCCTTTCTTGTGCTAGATAACACAAGTCACTGTTACACTGGATGGCGAAAAGCAGGAAATATTTTCCAAAAAGAAACTATAAATAATAACATATAAATCAATCAACATTGACACTATCAACTCTTTCACCTATTTTGGAAGATCTTAATATATCCTGCGATCAATACAGAATCATGGCAATAAGTCTAATCGATCATCACCTCTTTATCGATGGACCTAGCATTATCTAAGGTTTTAAGATTTCTTAAGTAGGTGCGAAGAGCCTCCTCCACGTTCTCAACCGGGCCCTTGAGAACCAGCGAGGGGGGTTGAAAGGTTAACACCGACTTTGACACATCCATAGTAAATGATAGAGGGAAATAACACAACACAAATGGATGAACTAGAAACAAGTCTCACTACTCGTCTGAAGGTTCACACGGAGAGAGTGAGCTTGCGTATGGAAGCGGGGGTGCAATCTTATCACACACTCAATCATGCCCTCTCCTTTCACGTTACATACTTATTTTTTTTCTTTTCGCTGACATGTAATGATACGCCTCAGTTAACGTAGAAGTAGACGTTTTGGGTAATATGAGAGGAGGGAGCACTTATGTATATATCTATATCTCTATCAATCCACATGTATGCTTTTCCAACCTTTTTTTCTTTATCTTAACTGTAGTACTGACAAGATGCATTGACTAGTAAGGCATATAGCCTCCGCGAAGGCCGCCAGCCCTTACGTATATATATTACATCTCGTTAGCTAAGACAACGGGGATATACGATTAGTTTAGTGACTGAAATTCAGTAAAGTCAAACGATGGACAAAGCCAACGTAGAAAAGGGAAAGAAAAGCAGGATAAAGACCTGCACAGGGTACCAGAGAGGGAAATATGAGAAATTATGCGGATGCTGGACATCCCCCTGTATTAGTTTTAACCTCGTAACGTATAACTACACTTTAGATTTGCGTGGACCTGTACAGCCTCGCTATATAACGTTGACTTCACTACAGGTTCCCAAGACCTAAACGAACCAGCTTAAAATTACCTAACAATATATATATTCCGATCCAGCAAATATTCTATTCACTTTCCCAGGACCTAGAGCCTATACTACATTCGAAGTAAAATCTGCCTCAGTCAAAGAGCAGCAAAGTCGATTCTAACGAATTTCGTTTTTTTAAATTCAAAACAAGAGGCAAAAGGACCACTCGATAGAAAAAGGGAAACGTGCAGTTGTTCTAGCTAAACTTAACCAATTAGTCCCCTAATTTTAATGAGACTACCGCCATACAACGGAAATAGAAAGCATGGTGCAGAAATACTGACTTGTATGGTGTGTAAGTTGCTCCTCCCTTTCTCTTATACAATTTCTCCGAACCCTCCATTTAGCCGGATACTAGGAAAGTTTACTCTCGCCTTAATCACCTACGCTAGTTTAAAACGTATTTGAGGAATACCGACAGCTTAGCTAGTACTATATTATTCGTTGCACTGGACTTGTCTGACATTATTCAGGACTACTGAGACAAAATGGTCCTTCCTCTAGTCTCCTCAACCCCCCTAAATTATTTAGAAACTATTTAAAGATGCCAAATGAGGATGATGACGATCTGGCGGAATACGAAGACGCAGATGAAGAAGTAGTAAGGAGACCCATGAGAATATCCATTACTCCACGCCCATTTCGCGGGGATGGTACCGAGGACCCCTATGACTTTATCCAACGCTTCGAAGATGTAGCTGATAGCCGAAACTGGAGCGACAACATGAAGCTAGTTAACATTCCTGCCTTTTTGGAAGGGTTTGCGTCAAAATGGTATCATGCCACAAAAATGCAACGTAGACTTGACGGGGAAATAGCTTGGAAGTGGGAAACCTTTATTGAAGACTTCTTAAAACATGGGAGCATCCGGCTGTCCTCAGCGGACTTATCCGCCCGATGGATGACTAAAAGACAACAACGTGGGGAAAGCCCAAAACAATACATGTACGAAATGCTCACTCTAGCTAACCGCATTGATGCTACAATGGCAGAGGACCAGAAGGTCAAACGTATTGTGCATGGATTATGCAAGGACGTGGTAACCGCAATAAACATATTTGCACCAGCAACTGTACGCGACCTGTGCCGATTGCTTGAAAATTTCGAAGAAACGCGAATACTGGCGCAAAATCGGGACAGCGATGACGACCGCCAGGTGACATACACGGCATTTAATACTAAACCACTTCAACAGGAACTATCTATTGATGATAATAGATCACATCCCCAACGAACACAAGGTACTGTTGCAACCTGGGAACCCCCCCCAGACCCCCCTTTTCAAGGAAGAAACCTAGGACAGGGACGCTCTTTACCCTTTGGAGGAAACCGTATGTATCCCCAAGGCAATAGGGGAGTAGATCAGAGCTACCAAGGAGCACGTCCGTTCCGACGAGACCACAGGACTTCACCTCAACCTAACCAGGCCATAAACAGGTCTTACCAGTTCAACCAACAACCATATCAACCACCCCATGTTCGGTATCCCATCAACACTCCCCGGCAACCACCTCTACTCCCTCATCCACCAATAAACAGAACTCCGCCACAACCTTTGTTCAAGGTTAATCCTGCCCAAATAAATAACACAAATCTGCCTTTCACAGAACCACACAATAGGAATGCCCATGTATATCCCCCAGACCCTGGATATCGGAGCGTATGTTATGCATGTCGCTCTTATGGGCATTTCGCAAGGGATTGTCCGTATGTCCATCGAGCAACGGCTCCTTTAAACTCCAGGCGCCCTGCTCTATAATACCGGGGATAGAGCAAATGATCGGGCAACCTCACTACCCTGTCCTCCTAACTGTCCCAACAGAGGTCCTGTTAGGAATACATTGCAAAATTAAAGGAAAGGAAGCAGAAATCTTAGTTGATTCTGGAGCCACCCTGTCACTTATCAATTCAAAGTTTATAAATACTCAAGAAGTTATACCCATTGCTAGCAGAGTTCTCGGTATTTCCGGTGACGCAATCAAAACACTCGGGAAAATAGCCGTCAATCTAACCTTAGCCGACAACTCCGTCGTTGCTTTTACAATGCATGCAGCCAGCAACATCCGATTTGATGGAATACTAGGTGGGGATATTTTGAAACCTCACCAAGCCGTCATTAATTACCAACAATCCGAACTCGTATTTGGTGACGGTAAGGTGATTCTACTATCCCCTCCATACAAACGGCCACATTTCATAAGTGAAGCAGACCACTTCCGGCCAAGCAACTCCCCACAAACTGACGTATCCAAACGAAATGCTAAACTCTACCCAGTAGACGGATATATCATAGAGGAAAACTCCGTTGGATGGTTCGACGCCAAGGTAGTATCAGATCCAGGATCATTCCACATTACTGGAGCCTTTGGAATCGCAGAACTATACCCTTTTCCACACGCAGATTATGTCGGAGGAAACTACCCAACTATCCCCCAACAGTTTGTCGATCTTTCCGAACCCACTAGAGTAACCGTTTATTACGAAAACAAGACGGGAGCGAGCCAATTTGTGGACAACTTATCGCCCATTGGTTATCTGGAATTTACTTTAAACGAAACCGAAGAGCAGGAAGGTAGTGTCCTAATGATAGAAGAATTAGGAGACAATAATGCCGAGGATGACTCTCCCCAATCCCCCAGCAGTTCCTCATCTGGATCCTATATCTCCGAATTACCTAATTGCCCAGTTTCAAAGGTGTATTTCGACAAAATGATGATACTCCAAAATAATATTGGGCAACAGTTATCACAATCCGACCACGTTCATGTCCTGAATTGTATATTCGAATTTATGGACATTTTTGCAAATCCAGATGAACCCCTAGGAGCCACTACACTGCAAGCGCACTTGTTTGTTATGGAACCTGACTCACGGCCTTGTAAAACCAGACCCTATAACTACGCGCCGGCAGAGCGAGAGGAAATTGAGCGACAAGTGGACGAACTCCTGCGCAGAGATGTTATTGAGCCATCTCGCTCTCCATATTCATCAGGGGTGGTGCTAGTAAAATCAGGGCACAAAGATAGCTTGGCTCCTAGATTTTGTATTGACTATCGCAAACTTAATGCAATGACGGTTCCTGATAGGTACCCGTTACCATCTATTGACTTCATCCTTAGTTCATTGGAAGGACAAAAATATTTCTCATCGCTGGACCTGGAAAAAGGGTATTTACAAATTTCCCTCCACCCGCAAGATTACGAGAAAACAGCCTTCATTTGCCACTATGGATTATTCCACTATAAACGGCTCGCGTTCGGACTACGAAATGCTCCGTCGGAATTCCAAAGAATAATGGACGATGTTCTCGCTGGACTGATGGGACGCTGCTGTTTATGTTACCTTGACGATATTCTGGTCTTTGGGAAAGATATGGACACAATGGTGAATAATCTCAAATTAGTATTCGACCGTTTACGCGAAAGTGGATTGAAGGTTAAAGCATCTAAATGCCAATTTGCACGGAAGCGCATTAAACTATTGGGACATATTGTTAGTGACGAGGGTTTAATGCCATAAGCAAACCATTAACCATATTGCTGACTAAGGACGTCCCCTTTGAGTGGACTCCAATACAACAAGTTGCTATGGATGAACTAAAACATGCTTTGTGTTCTCCTCCCATCCTAGGCCATTTCAATGACAAATATCCAACGGAGGTACACTGTGATGCCTCTAATTTTGCCATTGGAAGTGTCCTTACCCAATTTGAAGGGTCCAGAGAAACTGTAATACAATACGCAAGTAGAATCCTGAACAAAGCCGAACAAAACTACTCGGCAATTGAGCGAGAGTATCTTGCAATAATTTTTTCGCTTCAGAAGTTCCACCAATACCTCTATGGTAGAAAGTTTCGCATTGTATCGGACCACAACCCCTTAATGGCACTGAAAAACAATAAAAACTCATTGACTCCAAAGATGCAACGATGGGCCACTATTGTTCAAGAATATGACTTCACGATAGCTCATCGTAAGGGGCGTCTCCACTCAAATGCTGACGCCTTAAGCCGACTCCATGAGGTAGAAGGGGGTTCAGACCCCCCTGTAAACGAACACATAATCCTGATTTCTACCAATCCCCACTTTCACGAACTTCAGAATGCTGATGCGGATATTACAAAGATTTTACAGAAACTAGGCGATGCCTCCTCAGACGTGGTACACAAGTTTATGCTACATGATAACATCTTGTACTACGAAAGCAAAAGTGGACCTCGATTGGTAATTCCCAAAGTAATGCAGACGGAACTCATCCACGAGGCGCACGACATTCCCATGAGTGCTCATCGAGGCTACGCGGGAACCCTACAAAAACTTATCTTGTACGTTTACTGGAAAAATATGAAAAAAACTGTTTACCGTTACATAAGAAGCTGTGAAGAATGCCAAGCCGCTAAACGCCCCATTCGCCACCCATCAGGGAAACTTCTCCAACGGCCTATCCCCAACGAACCCTTTGAAGTAATTGCGATTGACTTCTCTGGCCCACATCCAACTACCGCAAAGGGGAACAAATACATTGTTGTCTGCATTTGTTTACTCACCCGCTATGTCATTTGCGCTGCCACCGAAGATCAAACGGCCGTGACAACATCAAGATTTCTACTAGAGCAAGTGCTGACGAAACATGGAGCACCGGCCCAAATCCTTTCTGATAGAGCACCAAACTTCCGAAGTGAACTAGTCCAACAATTACTTAAAATGATGGGCGTTAAACCAGTTCACAGTACCGCTTACCACCCCCAAGCTAATGGATTGGTAGAGCGTGTAAACAGTACGTTTAAGAACGCCCTTCGCACCTACCTAGAGAAAGGGGAGGAAGATACTTGGGACAAATACCTACAAATGATTACGTTTTCGTACAACACTACTATGCAGTGTACGACTCGACGAACCCCATTTTTTCTTGTGCATGGTCGAGAAGCCGCTCAACCCTTCTCCCGGATGCTGCCTGTTATAAACGAAACAAATCGCTTAAAACAAATTAAACACGTCACCTATATACGAGAAATGATCCGAGAAACTATAGTCGAAGAATTTAACAGACAGAAATCTCGCTACGATAGAGGAAGGGAAAACGTGGACTATTCAATAGGACAGCTTGTATCATTGTTAGACAAAACAACGGGACCACATGAAAATAGGGCATTTAAACGGCGATGGAAGGGCCCTTACAAAATTCTCAGCAGAATAAACGAGGTCATTTATAAACTCACGGATTTTTACGACAAAGAACAACAAGTTCACGTCGCTAGAATAAAACCATACTTTACTGAATACGAATCATCCGACGAAGGGAGTGATGATCAACCAGAAACATCTCGTGACCAGTGGCTATGCTCCCTAAAGCGAACAATTGAAATATGCGAGGTCACCCAAACTTGGGAAGCTTGTGCCGACCGATGGGCCGCGGATGGTGAAACACTACTAAAAGAATGGCATGAGTTGCGAAGATATGTTCCCCCTCCAAGGACGTACGGCTGGCGGATGATGTACTGTCGCCGGTGTAAAACTGATCATACATTTCTGGCCGATGGAGAATCCTTCGTCTGCCCTGTATGTCTTATATCACGAGTCGTGAATACTATACGCTGTCGCAATTTATTCTGCAACATAACGGAGCGACACACTACGTGCTCATATCCTGCCAGGAATGAGGGACTACCGTCTCTGCCAACCGAACTACTGGAATTAAATGTGACTTATTATACAACTCGTTCAGACGATAATGAGTTCTTCACATCAATCGTACCCCATGAAGTCTTAGGAACTAAGCCAGGCCTACATAACATTCGTAACAATATTATAATTGCAACAATCCTTAAGTATCAACCTCGAATGATACTTATCCTTGGCCGTTGGCTACCCCTTGTAGCATACGGGCAAACAATTAGGTATTTGGCAGATGACCGCACTAGTGTTATTCTTGAAGGCCACATCATTGATAAAGAGGGCGAATGCTGGAGCCAGGAAGTGTCACTTCGAGTAGAGGGTTTTCAAGATAAAAACGTTGTAGACTTTTCTAACTACTCCATCACATTTATCTTTGGCCCCTGCGTTGTTGACCCTAAACCAAATAAGATAAACAGAAACCCTCTTGGGAACAAAAATGACATCCCTCATGTTTGTGGACTCCTCTCGATTTTCAACTACTTAGATGCGATATGTGAAACGGAAACACGAAATCCTATCCCAGGAGGTCGGACCCTCCCCACACCCCCTTTGGTTTTGTCCAAAACCTCCGAAGGTATTAATACCTTCCTACTGGCTTACTTTCAACTGTATGCGTTTCGAAAAGGGCATATCTCCAACCTTAACTTGCGAATACGGGTTGCACACCTCAACTCGAAAATGAGTGACAGGGTTTCAGGGATATCCGTGCGCACTGCAGCAATGGCCTGTTACCGCTACTTCATGAACGAAGTACCCAAGGTCAATTTTCACAACGTGGAGAAAATTCTATTCAAGCGTGGTTTGAAATGGCTCCCTGGAAACCTAGACTTAACTCCGAATGATGGTTTTGTCTCAGATGGTTCCTCATCAGAAAACGAAGTAACAAAACTACCTGTAAGAAGGCAAGTCTTTGATCGGCCCGCGAATAATTCACCGCCACCCCAAGTCCAAGACGGCGGTAGCGAAACTTCTCCCTCATCCTTAGCTTCGGCCGAAGACGACAATAGTGACCATCAAAACAATCCTCTACCCACTATTCCACCTCGTCCCCCACCACCGTCTCCCTCCCTACGACGGTCAACCCGTGTATCTCGTTTACCCACTCGGTATCAAGACTTCGACATGACACAATAACCAAAACAATTCCATATAACAACACAACAACGCCCCCAACCAAATGTCAACCCCATGCCCCACCCTCAATAAATTTGCTTGTCAACTCATTATTTCTTTTCTTTAAGATGCGGACAATATGGATGACCGTTCTCTTTTTCATCCTCGCTGCAAGCAGTTCCTATCCTAAGAAATCTCCAAATGAGAAATCCCCAACTGTGCAGTTGCTGGACTCCCTGTTCTTATCCCTGGATCCGAAACCCGAAGGCCTTTTCTATTGCCGTGGATATCTAAATGGAATTTCCTGGCGCCTTCCGAAAATTATCGACTGCCCAGTACTTCCTCCAAACTTAAATTCTACTGCAATCCGCGTGACCTTAATCTGGGAAGATATAACCAAAAACCCAATATCAGCATATGAGTGCTGGGCACAGAAAACTCCCATAACAAGCACCTACACGTGGTATTTTACTTGGGAACAGCAAGATTTGAAACCTGAAAAGGTGTACGTCGCTCACAGTGATTGTGTAGAAATGACGAAGAGCAACCGTGCTCCCGACGGCAGAGTCCTTAACCGCCTTCGTGAAGGATTTTGGGGCACTAATACCATGATTGCCCCCGAATACTCCTATGCGTCCACAACTCGAGAAGATAACCTAAACTACTTCTTCGCGGCACTGACCCTCACTGTGGACAACAAAGACCGATACATCCAAACCGTTACACCATTAATCGACAACTGCCTAGCTTGGATTGGAAGGTGTGAAACGGTGAAAGGAATTCTTGTCTGGGAACCCAAGCTTTACAAGGAATGTCGACTGAAAGAAGGCGATACAACCGTCTGTCTTAAAACAGGCGACCGAATTTCATGCCCAGAAGTCAACCTGGCGTTCTCCAACATTAAACCTACCCGCATTTGTAATATGACATTAGGAAGCACAGACCAAGGGGTCTACTTTACTTCTGACGATTCCTGGGCACTAAGCAAATCCCTGACAGATATTGAACGCGTGCGCCAAAAATTGGGAAAGACACGCCGCCGACGAGAAGCAAGAGTCGTACTGGATAATGAGCTCAATGCACGCTTCCAGTATATATATAACCTACAAAAGGATGCATCCGATTTTAATATCCAGATGTTCCATGCCCAAATCTGCAACACAAATAAAGTCATGATGAACACTATTCGTTACCTTGCGGAATCAGGTAATCCTACCGTCTTGATCCGGGCCATCCTTGGTGACCGGGCTTACCGAGCAACCATGGCTGGGGATGTTATCTCTGTCTACAAATGCGAAACTATCTACAATTATATGTTTCTGGAAAGAGGCAACAATTGTACAAAAGAATTCCCAATACGTGTATTGACCGGACATAATCAACTCGACGCCTACCTGCTTCCATTGAGTCATGAAATCGTCACTTCCTCCACGACTGTCCCCTGCCCCCCTCCACCCTTTTATTTTACGATGGGCGACACAACAGTATTACTGACCAACCGTTCAATTGCAAGTAATATACCAGTCCTCCCACACCCCTGGGATCGCTCCAGCTTTAATAACCTTCCCGACATCTCATTCAACTCTCCAGGTATTTACGACATCGACGAACTTACTGGCCAAGAAACATTGATGGGAATGCTACGACAAATGGGGAACACCTTTAAGGTCGATCAGGTCATTTCCACCCAAATGTCTGGCCAATCGTTTTCACCAGGGCAATATAATATTGCACGAGCAATTTCAGATGTTGCTCTACGACCATTGAAGGACCTACTTTGGAACGTTCTTTTAATTGTTATCATAATTTTACTACTATTTCTAATTTCTCTCTGTATATGGAACTACAAACTCTTTGTACGCTGCTTTAGATACACACGTACTGGTGCGAGTAGGTTGTCTCAAATCTTTGCTACGGGTAACGCTAACTTCGCCGCTTCCATCAATACAGCAGGTTCAATGCCTCTTTCCGAAATAACAACTTCTAGAAGCCGACCCCTCGGGCTTAGCCCCCGATCATTCCGTTATGATTTTTCACGCAATCCTATGTTCGTTAATGAGTCCGCAGACGCCTTACCTGCTAACAGTAATCTTTTTCGTCCCTTATACCCCCCTTTACCTCCCACAAACGCTCAACCACTAAACATAAGAACTACAGCTATTGTCACCCCGACCTTGCCCAAGTCTACCTTAACTTCCTCTGTACGAAGGCGGGCCCTATTGGATAATTTGTACCCCAAAACATTAGAGCGTCCAACATCGCATTACTCCACAGTTCTAGACTTAGCTTCTGCCCCATCGGTATCCGATGTATATTCCTCCCTCACCCTTCCTCGACGTCCTGCGTCACAATTAAACACATATGACCATTCATTTCCTATTCCTGGGGAAGACACTAGAAACTCATCAATGGAGCTCTTCTCAGAACTCCCTCACGGTAGTTCACATATTTACGATCACATTCAAGAACCAGACGAAAATCCAGATAAAACGAATAACCATTTGAAACCCCCTCCTCCACTTGTACAGTTTGCATTAAAAAACTCAATTACTAATTCTTCCACCCTTTCTCCCCCTCACACCTCCCTTCGGCCCGACCCGCTCTCCCCAGGTTCATCAAAGTCTATGGAACCCCTTAAGCGCCCAAGCTCTACTAAACCCCTGGATAACCTGCCTAAGCGCAAGAAATAATTTCATGCTCACCGACAACTACACTTTACTTCACCCTCTGACTAATCTTACTTTGTTATACTTTTAGATACCCTTCCCCTACCTGCAATGGTCGATCCCTCCTTACCTCAGCTGGGCAATGGGTTGGCGGTGGTGGACAAGAACCTTTTTTTCAAGGAACTCCGGGGACGTTTAAAGCAGCTTGGCTTCCCGCAAGAGATTATGCGCTTCCAACAAGACGAACTGCAAAGCCACTCCGATGACCTTTACTATTTGATGAATGATGCCATAAAAAGGACCCCTGGAGTCCTCGAGCAATGTGCACAAATATATGCAAGCAGAGGACTGCGTAACTACCTAGAGCTAAATTCTCCATCTAACGCAACCCACTACGCTGGAGGAGTGCTAGATGGATTTGCCCACCTTCTGAACCAAAAATACAACTTAATAAGTCCTCTCTACGCCTCTAAATCGACACCACCGAACTACTGTCAAAATGTCTCTCGTCTCCTGTACACTGACAAAGGAATGGTTGTCCCACCAACCGGATCCCTTTATTTACGAAGCGATGGCACTCGCCAACACTATGGCTACCTCGCATGTACTGCTTGTACCCCGCCTTGCAGCAACCCTGTACTCGTTCCTTTGGTTAATACTGAATTTGTCCACCTATCTCCAGGGGCACCTTCCGATAACCCGAATGTCCCCCTTCCCCCTCCAGCCAGCTGGCGCTTTACATAAGAGAAACCCTTCAGCAACCCCAGATCACTCACCTTCTTCACAATCTGACTCACATCTCGATTTACGACCACAACCACTTGCCGGGCACACCCCCTCCTCCCCTCACATCTTTCGCCCGTTTTTTGAACCCCAGCTAGGGCTGCAGACATCCACTGAGCCTACTTGTCCACTAAGGTCACCAACACCCGACCTAACTCAAGTCATAATTGAGCCTTCCCACGCACACACCGGCTCATTAAACTTTGAACATCAGTTTCAACGACCACCCACTCCATGTCTTCAACCATACCCCATGGATTTATCAACAGGCATAACGCCAGAGCAAGCTGCACGAAATGGCATGGCTGCGCACATCGAAAGACTGTTGAACACTCCAGCGCTCAACTGCCAACCTCCACCTCTTATCCCTCGACCATCTACTCCATCACCAGATCAGATCAAAGTACCTCGTCTTATGGACATTAATCTCTCCATGCCGGCACTACAAAATATGTGTCTCAACCACTCACCTTGCCAACAAACTCCGGCCAAGCCTGCCCGTTCTTCTAAACGACAAAGCCGAACATTGCCAAAACCAACCACCGACCTAGAACCCATTGCCGAAACACGATCAATTCCTCCACGTCAACAATAAATCCTTACGCGTACCCCCCCACATCAATGTCACTATTTTCTTGTTAGCTTTGTTTTTGTGCTTCTTCTTCGACAGTGGACATCCAGTGGACTGTGTTCAGAAAGTTAGCCGGTTAACTGTCACATCCCAACCATCATTGAGCAGAATCCAGACGACTACATGAAAGTCATCATGTATTTCTTGGAAATCAAAATGCAGTGGTGTCCAGCCATTCTTGTTCTTCTCGTAACCTCGTGTCAAAGACCACTTTTTAGCTGATCCAAGTAATACCCTCCTTTGTACCCCCCTTTTAGTTACCTTCTGAAGAAATGAATATGTATTGAGCATCGGTCCCAAGTATCCCCCTTGTACCCTCTTCCCATTTCCCAATAGATAAGCCCGAATAATTCTACCAGTGCACTATTCCACACGTACATCCTTAGTAGATACATGACTATATTTGGTGTATAAATGAGTATATTACACCTTGTGTGTTTCATCAGAGGACAACTTGGATATGTGAACTGGAGATGACGTCCTGTTAGCTAAGCTTATATACATATTTGTCTACGTACATATCATAGGTTAATACTATAAGTTATACTATAGAGGAAAGTGAGCATGAACAACCGATTGCGTAATTGGAGTGCTCTTGCTCACTTGCCGCCATGTAAGCGATAAGAAAAGCCATTTACGCTGATTTTTACGACTTTGAGTTACATTTACGTACCATGGGTATTTAACTTTCTGTGTGCCTGTATTTTTAAAGGAGAAGTGATAAGACTTATCCTCTCAGGACGAAAGAACCGGCTTACGCCAGAAAAGCAGAGTTTCAGTCTGCTGTCCTTAGCGCATACCTATTGAAATATTTTCCAAAAAAATATAAGAATATGTATGAGTTAGTAGGCCGATGGTAGTACGAAAATAATATTAGAATCTAGAAAATTTAGGATATATTCGAGGAAAGAGGAGATGCACGAGCAGTGTGTGGTAGGAAAGCGAACGATCAAGTTCTAAAAACTTCCTGTCTAACCCTGTTGGCATTTACCTATTTCGAAAAAGTTAAGAATTAGTTAATGGATAAATACGTGTTACTGGTATGTGAAAAATTACTGTGTAGTTCTTTCAAAAGTAAATTAATAGTCTTGTGTGAAAACTTCCTTGTCAAGTTTCAATCTGTATTTTAGTAGTGAGTATTTGTCAAACTGTATGTGAATTGGTTGTTTTGAAATTCTTTAATTGGCTTAACTCAATAAAAACAAATTACCTAATTGGCAAAAGAAACCCTGTGTCAACCGTGCTGAATCACGTTTATTAACTCCGAACTCCGAAGTGAGAGAATAATTAATACTAAAGGGGGTCGCCACCCCCCCTTAGCCTGTAGCCTCGGCGCCGTGTCCCTTAATCAACGTGCCAATCCCCTTAAGTAATCACCCCTGTGTGTAGGAGGAAGAAGCCGGCATCGGCCAACAGACTAATCCACCCTCGGAATACCTGCACCCCCTTACCCTGGACCTGGCACCTGGTAGACTCCACTACTAATCTGATACAAGGTACACGATGTTTCACCCTACTGGTACGCGAATGTCTGGTATTGTGACATTTGTGCCATTTTTCCAGTTAAGGCTGGAAAACATTCCATTTATTGTTTCCTATCTATCTAATGCAATTTAAAAGCTGTTGGACATGACGTGATCTTCAATTTTGTTTATGAAGTCTAACGTGAATACACACACGTGACTTACAAGACATGACTCGAGGAGGTATTGAATGGAGGTTATAAATTGATTTGGTATTCAAGAACCAACTATATTCCAGCTGAAAAGGAGTACGAACAGGAATTTGCCTTTCAAGGACTTCTTCCCATGTTAAACGGAAGTTTCCATGAAATCCAGAATGTCGTTCCAAGTCGAAAATTAGAAGGAGCATATTTGCGTAAATTCAACGGACAAAAATATGCCATGCTAATGGACGAGCAGGTTTTAGAACTAACGCGACAAGGATTGCAAAAGGACACCCAAAATGAAATGTTATCCATGAACGCTGCGTCATGTCACGTTGTACTTGTACCTCAACGACTGCGAGCATTGGCCCAATTTTGGAATATTTACACTGTTAACGGCCACTGGCTAATCATGACTTTGAAAAGGATTAAAGAAAGTGGGCTAGCCAATAAATGGGACGAAATCTCTCTATTTGTGTCATCACTCATACAAAAGCTTGAAGTTAAAAGTGTGAAACAAAGTAAAATTACG
>JAHZNA010000323.1:0-13884 GCA_027743935.1 Sinodicranocentrus sp. ZH6
TGTTATTATTGGTTTCTTGGTGGTATAACTGGCAAACAACCGCTTGAGTGGACAATATTTATTTACTGCATATCTTTTATGAATGTTCAATAATTAATAATGTTTCAATATTTTACTTGCTGATTTTGTATTTGATTTGTTAAATTTAAGTCGGTAATTGGTTATCATATCGCATGTGTAAGGGTGAAGCAAGGAATTCCAGAGTTTCGCCACTTCGACTTCTGCCTGCGAGTGATTATATAATGATTATCGTCTCAATCCATGCTTCCTACTTACTTGCAGGTGCAGGTTATAAATGAAGTACTAGTACGTGCGAAACACGTGCTTACAGACTATGAGACTATACTTCAGTTTTTTTGCTTGCAAAAATCACATTCTACATTAAAGATCACAAATGACAAAATAATTCAGATATATAATGATATAAAATCAATTGTTATCCTCTAAATAGCAAACAAAATGTAAGACGATCATTTCAATAGCAGATATACTTTTTCCAGTTTTCAACTCGAGAGTTCAAGCAATCCCTGTTATCAGCTTTCTTTTGTCATTCAGCTTATTTTTTCTAAGAATATCGATTGTAATTGTAAGCACTCAAAGGTGGTGGTTGATGCCGTTTATGGTTTTTAGTCCATGCTGCAGCACATTACGGAGAAGAAGAAAAGGGTTATTGTTGAGAAATTGTTCTACCAGTTTGGCAAATATATACTTACGCTGACAACTGTTGACAGACAGTCAGTGGCAAATGATCATATAATAGCTTATTGTATGTTATATACATACGAGTAGTACGTATAATGTATTGTGTTAAATTGTGCATACCATCCCCCCGAAAATGGGGGTTGGTATGTACAATCCTGCCATGTGTTGTTAAAGAACTTAAATTATTAAACAAGCTGCACTGCAGATCCAAAATGTTAACAGAAGCATTTTAATATATTAATTGGTTGGATTCAGGATTCATTGGTCGGTAGTATTTAGGATCGATTGGTCACTGTGTTCAGTTCTTGGCCAGCCACTCTAGCAACTATTAGACGAGTTGAAAGAAAAGAAATGTTTTAAGAATTAAAATTCATTCATTCCATCCTCCATCCTCGTTAAAATTATTAGATCTCTGTAACGCATCACGAAAGCTAAATATCCAGCGTTGTTGTAGGTTGTAGAGTAGAGTTCCAATTACGCCAGCGCTACAGAAAGTTTAATAGTATTTAACATTTAATCTTCGCCTTTTTGACACCGATTGGATTTGGTTTTGGTTTCAGGCTTTCGTGAGGGAAATTTTCGAGGATGGGCACGTACTCGTTTCTTTTGAAAATAAGTAAGCACTTGCAACTATAAATAAATTTTAGAAGTTACCAGCGAAAAGCACGCGAAACCTAATCGAACCGCTAACCTTGCTTATTCTTATTTATCTACAGTACTACTGCTGAATATGATGAGAATAGTGTGCTGCCGGAGCAGCGGCTGCCGTTTGCCAGGGTAAGACTGCCACCAAAGCCAAATGGAACGCAAGGCCCATTTGTAGAAAGTCAAGAAGTAGAAGTATATTCATCCCCTGGTGACTCTGAGGTGGGCGGTTGGTGGCGTGCAATTGTCAAGGTATGATATAGTAACACTTGGAATAAAAGACACTGGATTGGAGGTAGAGAAAGATGAAAGGAGGCAAAATGTTGTGCTTGGTTTTCGTATAATTTGTTATGATTTACTTGCAGATTGTTCGTCAAGACTTGTATGTTATTCAGTATTCATCTGATGCTAAATCAACGGAAATAGTAGAATCCCATAGAGTGCGTGCTCCAAATCCTAATCCGCCCATTGGAAAAAGCACATTTCATAAAATTGAGCTACCCGTACCCGATGAAATATGCGATTAGTATGTATTATTGTGGAATTTAATATTCTAAAATTCAAACTGTATTGATAGGTGTTTGAGATTCTCGTACTACGTTTCTGATCTGATTATTTCAATTTTAGCCTGAATACGCTCTCCACAAGTGCCAAAATAGAGAGCTCACACCGTGAGTTCCAACGACTGACTGGTGCGGGATCCTGTAGGTTTGTACCAGAAAGACGTGTTCTCTGTCTGATCGTAAGTTCACTATTTTCGCCTTCGCGTTGCCAATTGATTCATATAAGTGCTAGATGTTTAATTTATCGTATGTTATTATTTCCATTCTCAACTTTAGTCACAGGCGGAAGATACGCTTAAAAAAGTAAACCTGTTGAAAGAAATGCATTTCCGCTCTTTAAATCAGAAAGCCCTCCTCCTAAAAAAAACTGAAGAGGCGGCGAAGCAACTAGAGAGTATGAGAATGCATTCAGGGGCAAAGTAAGTTTTTGGTGTAAATTATATTGATTGTATTGATTGATACTACTGTTGTCAAAACCTATGATTAATATAAGAGTAGTGGCCTGATTTCTATTGATGATTGATAATTGTATGAGGCAATGACATAATGTGAAGTTTTTTTAAACTTTACTCTTTGGCGGAGTCATACTTGAAGTATTTAGCAAGTTGATTTTTTTATTGTTAGCTTTTCAGAAGAATTTCGGGTACGTGAGGAACTTATGGGACTGGCAATTGGTAGTGGAGGTTCCAACATTCAGCAGGCTCGCAGAGTAGAAGGAGTTACCAACATCGAGCTAGAAGAACAAACCTGTACATTTAGAATTTATGGCGAAGTAAGAAGATTTTATTTTGTGGTTCTTATTTTATAATATTGTAGCTACGTTTCGTCAAAAGTATGTTTTATTTCTGAAAATCATTTACGGGTAAATATTCATTTGTACATTGTGTGCTATTTTATTAAGTTGACGCAATGATTAAATGTGAGTAGTGGCCTGAAATATTTTGTGGACAATTATAAACTATGAGCGTATAAATTATTTGGTTCAGAATCCATCTATTCAAACGTGGCAAATTTGATATAGCTGATTATTCATTGTTTCTTTATAGGAAGTAGAGCAATTACGACAGGAAAAGTTGCAAATAGATCAGGAATTGCGAAGTTACCACGGGCCAGGAACGCTAGGAACAATGCATTTCCCTAGTCGTAGAACTGACAGGCCTTACTCGGATTTAGACGGAGTTGGTCCAAGAGGAAGGGGTGGAAGGGGCGGGCCAGGTCGTGGAGGCCTACAGCGGGGATCTGGCGTACGTGGACGGGGTGGATATGGTAAGAATATCATACCATACTTACTGCTATCGGTTAGCAAAGCGTTCGTGATGTGATATTGCGATGCAAGTCATTTGCATTTTGCAAAAAGCCATTGATTCAGCTTTACTTGCTTGAGTTGTTCTGGATAAAGTCAAAGTGATGTGTGCTTAAATTTGCACATTGGCAGGAAGTTTTCGTAACTCTGATGGACAGAGATTTCGAAGTGATCATGAATTTCAACAGCGCTTTCCAAATAGTTCTGCAGCCAAATACCGCGGTGGTCTCCCAGCTAACAATAATAGGCGCTTGACCAACGGATATGGCCATGAGTCGGCTTAAAATTGGAAAGCATATGTTGTAGTAAAACTAATATGCTTGCTATTTTTCATGTTGTGCCTTCAATTAACTATGTTGTGTGGTTAGTCGTTATAATATTCAGTTAAATTGAATTGAGCTGTTCCTTATTCCTTATCACACTTACTAAGTACTAATCATAAGCGTTTACAATTTCACTTCTTGTATGCTATGTTGAAAGCTTTAACATTTAGTAAAATTAACTCATTAACTGCTTCATACGTAGTATATAATAAGTGCTTAAATTTTGTTCTTTTTGAATCAATTCCTTTCTCGATATCATTAATTTCTTAAAATCTATTTACTGTATGTTATAAGACATTGGTATTTAACTATAACGTTTGTAGCTTAAGGTTAGAATGTCGATCAATAAAAGCTTGTATTTGCTGGATCAGTGGTCAGTCACTTAACTTGCATTTAATTATGTCGAACTTACTCGTCTCTTGGAATGTTGGACTTAAAGTGGGCATGTTGAATACTACAGTTTTTATGCTAAACTGGTACAATATATGTGACATGACGTCTTAAATATCGAGGGACGGTTAATCCTCAGTAGTGACTTACACAGCAGTAAGATTGCATTGGCAGATGCCTTCTGCTAATCGCTAATCAAAATCAACCAATTTGAGAAAACTCTCGGCTTGTAGCAAGCAAGCAGTTCGTTCAATATCAATTCTTACCTACGCTATGCTCATAATCGTAAGCGCCCTGATAGGTTCGTGTTTCCTCAACGGTTACTAAAAACATTTGAATTCTTGGTATAGGTTCGCGGCAGAGCACGCCTGGCGATGTAGAGGAGAGACTTAACGGCAGAGGCGACGGACGGAGGTTTAGAGGAGGGCGAGAACGAAGTGGCCCAACTACATCAAGAGGCAGAAGTGGCAGGGGGGGACGTAGTAATAATTCTGAGCAAGAGTTCAGAAGGCGGGGAAGAGATGAAGATGAATCTTTTGTTGAAGAAACTGTCGTCGAAAATAATAGGTATGTATGCGTCTGGATGTTGAAGTGAATTATATAACAAGTAAAACTCCGCTTCCAATTTTCCAGTTGTAATATATGTATATATATTATATATATTATAGTATCAGTGAAAGAGACGATGGCGACTCTAGACGGCGGAATGTTCCAGGACGAGGAGGAAAAAAGTCAAGCTCAGGTGCAGCAGGTGACCACACTTCACCTGTAGAAGGTGAGTATTCGTTTACAATTTTATGGAATGTGTGAAGTACGGACTTTCTTTTCCACAAATCCTAATGATAACAAGTTATCGTATTGTTGTTCATAATGAATGGGTGGCATTGTTTAAGAAAGCATTAAGATGAACCACAGTCAGAGGAATGAAGGCATTAATTAAAATATTTAAGAGAAACTGAAACAGTTTGACCCTTTGAAGCCTACAAAATCCAAATCAGAAGGCATTTAAACTAACAACAACTTTCGAGAGAAGTTAGAAGGGCGACTGTTAAGGGGTAAATAAGTCAGATGTGATTTCTGTGGTATTGGCAGATAAAGAGGAGGATCGCAATGAACCATCATCAACAAATTCAGGTAGTGCTCCTGGACCGCGTCCTCAGAGAGAACAAAGAAGTCGCGGAAGAAAGTCTGGAAAGGACAGCTCTTCCGGATCAAATCCTTCGAATTCTCATAACCATACCTCAGCACCCGACACCCAAATATCTGCCATAGTTAACGGCGATGGACAGTGACTGGCTCAGAGACAAACGTTCTGTTAACGCTCGTTTCATGTTACAACTCAGTCGAATTACATGGTACATGTTACTACCTATTTCAATTTAAAGAGGTTGGAAAATCATAGGATCGAATGCACCAGGTGTAAGCAACTACTGGTGCGAAACAACATAATAGATCTAGACACTGCAGATTCAAATGATCAAGACACTTAAAACGAAAACTTATTATGAAATTACGAATACCTGTGTGAAAATACGCACGTACCCTTGCTTGTATAATGTCCTCCTGATTTGTCATTGTATCATCCATGGAGTTTTTTGACGTTCTCTTTTTTCTTCCGGATATTCTTTTTGCTGGTTGGTATGCTTGTTCTATGTAGTTGGATTTGGAAACTAGAAAATGTCCCCCAAAATATTTCGATTCGAATTCGCTGCGAGTCAGTGCAGTCCCGTCAAAGATACCATTGCATTGGTAATAGAGTGTGAATACTTCCCAATGAAAATTCTTATTTATGTTATATAGTCAATAGTTTTATATAATTACATACGAACGTAACGGAGGTACAGTACAAGGAAATGGTTAAATTAGAAAAAAAGTACGTTCACGGAAAAGTCGCAAAGCAATTTATATTTAATTTCTCTTCATAATCACTGAATGATAAATTAGTTTTGCTATAAAAAATGCCTTGTTGTATTCTTTGCATCTGTAATCTGTCAGTTTCTTCTTGAGTAAGCAATATATCTAATTTGGCTTGAACCGTTTTAATGGTTTTGTCTCCTGTTGCCAGTTCACTGTCAAATCGCACGCTTGTTATTCTAGTAAATATGGCGATACTCATGAAGTACTACTTGTTTTATTTTAATGCAATATCTACTCAATGTTGAAACGGCTATTTCTTTGTAGGGTATATCTTTCAAAGAGCATCAGATCAGTCGGTGGTAGCTTATATGCTTTAAAATGCTGTCACTATATGCACTTTCTCTTCTAGCTTCATCACCTCTGCTTTGTAGGCAACTTTTTTATTTCAATGCTAAGATCAGTAGAAAAATTTAGCTAGTAGCAATCAAGTAGTTGTATACACATATGGTGGAAGTCAATCACAGGACGTTAGAATCACGGTTTTGCTTAAATAAACATGTAAATTGCTTCTCTCAACTCTGTAGGTGTTTCAGTGGTCTCCAGCAAAGGTTCTGCGAGCTCAAGATGTGGAGATGTGTCAGGAAATGGGAGAATCGGATATGGAAGCAATGGTAATAATAATAATGTTAACTCAATGTACATGAACACACATCAAGCAAGTTCGACTAACCTTAACCAGAATCAGAGTAGTCTTGCTGGAGAGGGAGAAAAATTTAAATTGCCAACTATTACAATACAGAACAGTGGTACACATTCGACAACATACGCGGACAAGGCAAAAAGTTCTGTTCTCCGTTGGTTGTGAAATTAGCGATTAGTTTAAATTCAAAATCCAGTTATTATAAATGTTTATTGGTTTACTTAACGATGTATCTTTGAATCAACAAGATTTAACGTGAATGTAAATTGGTTTTTATAACATTTTTTTGTCTTGTGTCAGTTATGTTATTACTCTCGCTCGCGAATGATTTATCGAATATCTGTCATCTGTACAAGTAACGCATGAATGTATAATTTTGTTCTGTCTGATATAACCATTCTGAACTTGCATGACCTCATTTATTGATTTGTTATAATTTTAATTTATTGGAAGGATAAATATTAATCAACCAGGATGAAAGAATGAGTAATAGCAAAGAACTTAGATATGACGGTGTATTTTTGAAAGAATAATTGGTGATCGACAGTGGCTGAAAACCAGCTGCAATTCTACGTGTATCCTTGAAAGATTTCTGCAGAAATCTCAATCCCGATCTTGACTTAAGAGGTACTGCAAATGTGTTATGCGTTCCTGTTCTGCTCTCTTTTTAAAGTAGCATGCCCTCAGTCATTTAACTTTATGGTATGTTAACTCTTATGTAAGTATACTCATTCTCTTAACACCCTACTCGTATTAGTACAGCGCGACAACTACATAAAAATGAGCTGGAATTGGAATCGAAGCTGTTAAATAGTAATAGTGTTATCTTAACTTTCGTCGCTGCGGAAAGTTGATTAATTGATAAATTTGTTTAAGTACACAATGGATTACTTACTTTAAAATCAGTATTAGTAATAGTGCTTTTTTGTCAGTTTAGTGCATCAGTTTAATTTTCTTCGTCTTGATCTATCAAGGAATTAAATATGTTTAGGTTAGGCACACATTAATTTGACCGCCAAGTTGCAATGTAGCAGCTTTTAATCTCTTATCCCTCCTCTCGCTTTATTTGTACTATAATATCCGTCAGTGATAGTGCATAGTGTAATATTTATATTTTGCCATTGTGGTTTAATGCACCGTAATTGATTGCATAATATATTATGGCAATGGTATTTTGGAATCTTTGTTGTTTGTAGTTGGTTTGTAACATACTTTGTATGTTGGTTTAGATCTGCTTGCCTATCAACTTTGACTGTTAGCTGACTTTGGCTATTTCTAAGTTATCAAACCTTTGTAGGCGAATTTGAGTGGTTTCCATTCGTTGGGTTGTCGGTAAAATATGTGAATATTTTTGTGCAAATGAATTTATCTTGTATGCTACACTTTGAGCAAAGTTTTAACCGCTTTTGCTGCTAACGCTCTTAGTGGGTAAAACTCGAGAAAAAAAATCGTTTTTACATCGTCATTGATTTATGTAAGATTTTTGTGACATTTTGAGGTGCTTCTTATATCAGCAGTTTTAGCACCCCCGCTACTTTGCTTGGAGTCTGTTGTTGAAACGTCAAGCAATTGTTCAAATGCACATGTGCGTCTCCTTTCCCACTACCAGCTAGCTATATTCTGTTTGAAGTTTAGCTTGAGGATAGATCAATAAGTATCACGAAGTAATATGTACTTGTACTATATATTTGCTGGATAAAAAATAATCGCAGCATTGTTAGTGCGTATGCGAAAGTGTGCATGGACTAATAACTGTAGTTATTTCAGAACTTTCAATAATGAGGGAAACTTGTACCGATATACTACTTACTAGTACACGGTTTTATGATATCATCTCACGACACATTTAGGTCTTGGTTGAGAATTTTGAAGTTACTTATGTTACATGTGTGCAAACAGTTTCAAATCTGTTGTGCCATCGTGTTTACTTGTGCATAATACAATTGTATTAATGCATATTACCATCCGCAGGATGTATTGATTTTTGAAGTTATCTAGTAACGAAATATTTAAATAATGTGCAAATCTTCAACTAGTTTGTGAATGATATCTATTCTATTTGCACTGCTTTAATGATTGAACATGCTAAATTAAACAATTCACATGTACGTATCGCTTTGATGGTTTACTAGGATGAACTGTATTAATTACCTTATATGCTGTAGTCTTCAAAAATATACAATTTTAGCCAATACATTCTACATAACAGGTAAACACTTTGATACGGTGTATAAAATACAATTATGCTAAGAAAAGCAAACATTATAATTGTCAATTGTCACGCCAGATTCCGTTCTGTGGATGAAATCTGTTGAAAATGAAATGGCATTTTCCCGAGATGCAATGCAATATCCTCCAGCGAGTTTGAGTTAACAGTTTTGAATGGAGGTAAATATGCATTGGCTCATCCACATCTCTAAAAATATTGAAAGCCATTTACAAGTGACGAACGAATCAAGTCCGATTGTTTCTCGAAGTATCAGAAAAAAAGGCTTATAGATAAGCGCTGCACAACCAATGTTGTGGCTGTATTCGCTGAGATTTTCTAAGATACCACTCAGTAGTTGTTCATTTATCCGGCATGCACTGATCTCCCCAGAGATTCTAAGTGAATGCATAAAAGAATGTGCAGATTTCTTGTACCATCCTAATTGAAGTGATTACAGCTACAGATTGGTTTCGTGTTTAAATTTGCGCGGTCTATAGAATGCCACGAACTATCGTACATGTACATCTGTACAGTAACAAAATGCAGTTCCTGGAACAGGAAAAAACAAAGCAAGCTATGAATTCTGAGTATTAAAAACTTGAATCCAGGCATTTATATCTCTACTCGTTCTAGAACTACAAGAACGAGTAAAAGAAAATGAGATAAGCGATGTTTAAAAAACGGCATGACATGAAGAATTCGCATTCATTCATAAGTACACTAACTAATAATAAGTTATTCAATTATATAGATTATATATATACACATATATATGTATATATATATATATGCAACTTGATAATTATTATTATTGTAATAAACTCTGTAATTAAATTATTAGATATTAAGTAGGTTAATGTCGTCGTATCCACAAAGTCAGTTTACCAACGCGTGTTTGTTTTGTCTAAATATTAATCTCGCTCCTTGTTTTTGCAATAGAAAATTTTTGAAAATTTAATAAAAAACGAAACATCCGATAACGTTTGAGTGTCCTGTGTTGATGGTTATTTTTAGACAAAAAAAAGTATTTGCACCGATATTCACTTTGTATATGCATGCGAATATTGCCTCGGTACATTTGAGATGAGAGAAAAAGAAATGTAAATTATTGCCAATTTTCTTGGAAAGGCTCGGTGCTACTGGCAAGCATTTAGTATTTATACATCTGGCGTAACTAGTTAGGGGTAGAAACGTTTTTGTGACCTTTAATTGTCCCATCTTCAATTCAACGCAATATTTCAATATTGAACTAATGTGCATGTGCAGCTACTGCAGCTATGTTAGACTCCAAATCAAATTTCGAATACCGTTTTGTGATTGCTTCGGTGGTGATATTTGTGGGTAAAGACTTGGGGGTAGGCACTTGTGCAGAACTTAGTAAAGTTATTTGTCATTAGGTAGTTTGTTGTATATCTATGCTCAATTCTGTAACCGTATCCATTGAAGTACAACAACACGTATCAACCAGGAAATGCTGAAAATCTTTGATGGAAACCAAAATTATGTGTAAAATAGTTCACCCACGAACACTTCGCATACATTATCGCTACGCTAGTTTGGGTCACTACTACACCTCGCAAGATTCAAAACCTATAAAACTATCTCGTACGATGTAAATGGAGTGATTGAATTAAAACATGGAGTCATCTGAAAGTCTGAACATCATATCTTGTATTATAATGTACTATGCATTCAAATTTTGAATTCTCATTCTCGTTTAACGGTCAACCATCAAAACGGTTTTGCAGAGAGAGCTAAGCTATCTATCTATATGTTTATGAACCGGTGGATTCAGCATGCTAGCAATTTAATTTCAATCTTTGTTTTCTATGTATGTACAAATAGATGTACTGCAAAATATGCATGAATATAATCTCCCTCAATTGTCGTCGTGTGATGTACTATTTGTATGCTTCAGCTTTTGTTGTTCAACGTTTTTTAACCCAAACTGATGGCCGTGTACGTGACAAATCATGCGTCTTAATAATACTGCTACTGCTGGCCTGGTCTGTGTTCTCATGTTTGTAAAAAGGGAGATATTCAATCAAAGTCGGTATCAATCTGCAGGGATTTTCATCTTTTTCTCTAATGGGCTTTATTTTGACATGATTACTGTCAGATTCGAGTTAATTTAGTCCATCTTCAAGTTAGTATAACTCATGGTTATAAAGAGCGCGGCGAAAAATTCCTGCACTTAGTTGTGTTCTGCATTTTAATAGTAAACCCCACAAATTCTTGGTAAGTGAGTAGACTTTCCTACTTTCATCATAGGACCTCTGAGCACGGATAAGTATGCAACCATTAATGTAAAGGCAATAATGCTCCGTTGAGAACACTTGAAAATTTGAGGATGCGCTTGAATGAAGAACGTGATGATGCTTGCCAAGAAAATGTCACAAAGGTAATGTGAAGAGTGTAGTGACGCAGTGAAATAAGTATTACAGAATGAAAATTAGGTCAATTTATTGTACATGAACACGAGATGAGGACATTTATTGTTGGTTAAGCGCATCTCAATGATTGAGGTTTTGATGAATGTAAGTACTGAGGAAAAGGGTATGAAGGAGAATTCATAAATTCTTCATGCGTACTCAATGGACTCAATTGAGAATCGCTACACTACATCGGATGGAAAATCGGCAGTCATAATTTTATTTCCCTATGCGACTTATTAAGGAAAAACAATAAGACCTCTTTGAAGTGTTTCACTAATACTTCACGGTGTTTCCAGAAATGTAACTGTCAAACCATTAAAAATATTTGGAAAGAAAAGAAACCGTTGTGAAAAGCATGTAATAAATAATTTTCCGGTTTGCCCATTTCGTTCAGAACAGAATTCACCTTCCCTGTCAGGGTACATTCACAATGTCAATAATGCTGACACCTCGTGGTCTTGCACTTGCTTCTTCTTCTTCACATAGTCTTGTGAACTCTCCCAGAAATTGTCTCGCAAATCAATGAATTATCTTATCACCGTTGCTTTCTGTGAATGTGAAACTCTTTTGGATGCATGAATCAGCGATGATGAATAGAATTGAGGAGTCAGCAGTAAAATCAAAGTTTACTCGTGAAACAGCGTCGTAGGTGACTTTGAATTCATAAAAATGCCGTAAAGCGGTTTAAACATGTTGCGACGAGATTATCAATCCTAAACTTTTTATCTAACCCCTTGTATGAGTCAACATTTTTGGTTTAACAATGTAATCTACACGATCTTTGAATTAAAATGAGCTGGGTCGGTCACAGCGTTTAGATATGCTATTCCTATTCGAAATACACATGGATACATAGTATTTCCTTGTAGCACTTGCTGATTTCTATCACAGCATTTTAACTTCACATAGTAGCAGAATGGTTCTCGCCATATTGTGTTTTGTGTAGTAAGTAGTAATACTCCCGGACTTGACAAGCTTCATGGGCTTGACTTTGGCATATTGTTACGTCTATCGACTTTGGGTTTGGCCTGGTATTTTAGCTTTTTAAAGTTATCATATATTGTATGCCTTCCGTATCCAATATACATCATGCATTTGCCTGCACCAAAATGGTTGTGGGTTAAGTGGAGTTTAAACGTTAGTGCGAAGAAAGTTTAATATGAGCACCTCTGCCTTTCATGGGCTTTTATGAAACCATTCGGCATTCTGAAATTCGCCCTTAGCACTTATATTACGTGAATCATTAATTTCATGCCTTTTTATTATTACTGCACACGAGTATTGGTTTTGGATCTAACGGGACTGAAACTCGCTTCTTCGGAGTGTGCAAACGCAAGATGTGTAAAAGGCAGGTAAGTATGTGTCAGTAGCGTATGAAGAAAACTCCGATATGTAATTTTCTACTTATTATTTCTGCACGCATCTTTAAAATCTCTCGTCAAGATTTCACGCTCAGGATTGCCATGATATCGTACTTTAGGGAGCGCCGTATCTGATACGTTACTTACAGACGAATATTATAACACAGACATGTATCAACCCATGAAAAATATGTACCATGTGTAGTGTGCAAAACCGTCTTATTCTTTTACCAATTAAAAGATTACCGGGTAATATGTATGTCTGACATGATGACTGTATCGTATGGATTCCTCATTATTCTTATGGTATGCTACAAAGACTCAGCGGTGAAATCAGCCTTATATCTACGTAAAGTAAATGCTTCCACCTATGAACGATGAGACTTTCTGAATTTGAATGTATGTAATCATATTTTCCTTGTAGGAGAATTTGGACAACAGTTTGTTGCTGCATCGTTATGCAAATGTTAAATCCTTCACACACGTAAATTGTTTGTACACTACCTTGTTTATATAATCCAAGAAATCTCTATATAACATCAGTTATTATGAATGATCCATAATCGTGTAATGTAAAGTTGTTGATATTTATATTTACCTTATCTACCCTACGTTATTGTACCAAGGTATGCTTCATTACCCAAGTTATAAAAGCCATGCTACGGTTCGTTTAAAACTTGCAGCAGCTATTATTAAAATATTAAGTATGGTCAATTAGAAACTAAGAGAAAATTAAGCTGGTACTTAGTCTTTCCCATGCATGTTCATCTGAAACGTCTGAATCTAAAATAAAATAGAAATATGTTTGTACCTTGTGAATTGAATACATCACCTCGTAATGAACGTGTACGCATACTTTCTTTTCTCATCCTTTTCCATTACCAGCGCAATGCTTCATCACTCTATACACAACAAATTCCTTACAACACGTCTTGACAGAAGGTATTTTCAGGCTTAACAAGTGTGCTTGCTGAGTGAATAGATTTAAAATGGACATTAGCTATTATTTACTCATTGTGCACATTCAAACGATAAATGATTTGTAAAATGTTTACTCACTCATATTGCATATTTTCTGCATTCAACATTTTGGCAGTTTGGTGCAATATGTGATGTTCGAACGAATAAGTCCCCGCAGCCAAGACTATTAAAACTCTTATCATGAATGATCATATTTTGCTATTTTGATGTTGCTTGTTGGTTATTCATCTCTTCTGTTCCTTATTGTTATGTTGGGCGCTTTTCCTCAAGGTGTGCACTTGAAATTTGTAACACTGAACTTGCTCAGCATTCCACAAACCGTGAAGTTTTTACCTAATGCTGTTACTCATCACTACATTCTTAACGTTTCTCAATATTGCAAACCTAGTCATAGGTACTTTTTTGAAAGATGCTT
>JAHZNA010000324.1:0-13737 GCA_027743935.1 Sinodicranocentrus sp. ZH6
ATTTCGAGTAAATTTGAAATTTACACACGGTTTTCAGCAAATTTGAAATTTACACACGGTTTTCAGCAAATTTGAAATTTACACACGGTTTTTAGCAAATTTGAAATTTACACAATGATTTCAGGAAATTTGTTCACATGTGTTTTTCATCAAATTTGATCATAAAATTCGTTCTAAAATTTGTTATCAACCATATCAAATAAATATCCATAAAATGACGCCACTCACCACCAACTCCTCCTCCTCGACCTCGACCTCAGCGGCTTGAATCTCCTTACCCGACATTTTGAGATTTAAATGTTATTTACAAATTTTCACCGATATTCTCAAAGAAAAAAAATTTCCAACAACATCCAGTAACCATCTGACAGCCCGACGTAGTTGAGAATCCTTCCGCAAGATGTATGTTGACCCTGAACAAAGTAGCCCACGAGCTACCCCACCTCGACCACTAGATGGAAAATGGCTGATTAGTAAAGTTATTAATAAACGTCTAACTAGCGATTTATTGAGAAAAGGGTTCCTTGAAAAATTCGGAAATATGTAAGTCCCTGGGCAATTAAAATAGGTCAAACTTTCTCATAAAGGCGTAGAGAGGAAGAGATCAGACCGGTTTATACACGAATGAGTATGGCAAAATAAGGTGTAGTAGATAATGAAAACCAGGACACAACATACCACCACCTTTTAGGTACCTCTTACTTCTAGATGCACTTTTCTCTAAAAATGCGTTCATCTTCATATTAGTGGACAGGTGGTAGTGGTTCCAAGATAATGAAAACCAGGACACAACATACCACCACCTTTTAGGTACCTCTTACTTCTAGATGCACTTTTCTCTAAAAATGCGTTCATCTTCATATTAGTGGACAGGTGGTTGTGGTTCCTATTCGTACATGATGTATATCAAATTTAAGACAGAAGATGATCCTGTATGCTTAGTTTACTGTACACACATACGTGCTCATGAATTTTTTTAAAACCCTTTTTCACTTATTTTCATTCATCATATGGGGGATCGTCTATCCATTCCTGTGCTCAATTCATCTCAATTATTATTCACTTTTCGTTTTTTTTCACTATTCAATTTTATTTTAACATGCATTCGTAGTTACAAGTAATCATGATTATTTGCTCGGGGAGGAGCTCCTGAATCTGCCATATATATTACTTTCTCATTATTATCGTTTTCTTAGTTCTGATCAATTTATTTTGGAAATTTCAATCAATTCATGATGGACCTATTCGTCACCCCCATCACCGACTACTACCACTGGCTCATCAATGACGTCAGAGGTAAGTTTTTCTTTTCATTCTTTTTCCAATCAACCGTTAATCCGTGGTCTGCTCCGTGTAGATCCGAGAGTGGACGAGTATCCGCTCATGGACTCCCCGTTCCCCACTCTTATGATATGCCTCACGTACGTGTTTATCGTCAAGAAAGTCGGACCTGCGTTTATGAGAAACAGAGACGCTTTCGAGCTCAGGAAAGCCATAGTGATTTACAATGGAATACAAGTGCTATTCTCCACGTGGCTCTTTTACGAGTACGGAAGGGGAGGGTGGTTCCATGGATACAGCTTCAAGTGCCAACCTGTTGACTACTCAATGTCCCCCATCGCCCTTAGAATGGTTCATGTCTGCTGGTGGTACTACTTCAGCAAGTTCACCGAATTCTTCGACACTGTGAGTCTTTTATTCAGTTTTTGCCATTACCTATCGGTTTTTTCACCAACGCCTACTCAAGTTTATAATTTTTACTCCTGTGGCTTGCAAATTTAGAGCATTTCGTTGTAGTTGGCGTTTGTAAATTTGAGGAAATTTGTAAAATTTAATGCCCACGCAACAAGTTACAAATTTCCAAAGTATTTCTTCGCACAGCGTTTGTAAATTTGTATGGGTTGCGAATTCGAGAACTCATAAATCAAATTTTCCTTTCAACAATTATTCGGGAAACAAATATCAAAACATATTTTCCCTGTAAAAATTTCGTACTTTCCTCTTGGTATGAAGAGTTGCTGGGAAATTTGACTCTTGTAAATTTAAGAACATTTGTAAATCAAAATTTGTGAAGCATTTCCCTTTGGGCAATGACAACAAATGTTACAAATATCAAAACATTCGAATAATTTCCCACACATTATTGCTTTTCTCCTCAGTTCCGTATAATTTCCCACACATTATTGATATCTCCTCAGTTCCGTATAATTTCCTTTGTATACAAATTTCTTGTTTCGCATTAAGTGTAAATTTGACCCACAAATTTGACTTGGAAATTTGAGAACATTTTGTAATCAAAATTTGTGAAGCATTTGTAATTATTCGGAAAAAAATACTAGTCACAAAAAATATCAAAAATATAATTTCCCCTGCAAAAATTTCATACTTTCCTCCTCAGTTCTATATAATTTCCTGATGCATTGTTGTGCATTTTCTTTGTGCCTATTTCTCACGCATCAACTTAATTTCCCGGAACATCGCGTGCTTTGAGTAATTTTTTGATCAAAAAAATTCGCAATTAGCAAAACAATTTCTTCTGTCGATTTGTTCTTCGCTGCCATTATTATGGTTATTTCTTTTCTGTCATAATGAAAAATTCTCCATTATATTCGTTTCATTTGGGAAATTTGTGCTGGCTGGAGATATGTGTGGCTTGCAAATTTGTGATGAAGTTCTCTTCTGCACTTTGTGTAAATTTGCAGAGAACTGACTAAAATATATACTTTATCGTCCGATTTTCTTTCTGGAAATTCGACTCGTGTTGTCGTTACCTGCAAAATATTTGACTAAATTGATAATTCTCAGCTTCAGTAATCCAACGTAACAAATAAAATAAAAAAGAAATTTCCTACTAACGCTTTCAACAAACAAATTTGAGTGATATGTGTGGCTTGCAAATTTGTGATGAAGTTCTCTTCTGCACTTTGTGTAAATTTGCAGAAAACTGACTAAAATATATACTTTATCGTCCGATTTTCTTTTTGCAAATTCGACTCGTGTTGTCGCAAAATCTTTGACTAAATTGATAATTCTCAGCTTCAGTAATCCAACGTAGCAAATAAAATAAAAAAGAAATATAACGCTTTCAACAAACAAATTTGTATAAACATTCCAAAAATTTCCTCAAAATGTCCACTCGCCCAATAAAATCCGTTTTCTCCGTGCTTAGAGCGCCTGAGGGAAGCCAAAAAGAAACTCGAGGAGAAACAAAAGACTTTGGATGACGAAGTTGTGATGAGCGAGGAGAACAACAACAGGAGACTTTTAGCCGCTTCTAGCAACGTCATCGCCGGGCAACGAGAGCGCGAGGTCGACGGGAGGAAGAGGGTCGTCAAGGGACACTAACGAACCGCTGCTGCTCATTCCATTTTACATAGAACAATGTCCTATGTTTTGTCTATCGAGCTATTCACACTGGCCAGGATTATACGAATATCTACAATTTTATTTATATTTTCTGTTATGTTTTGTTTTTCTATTTTTATTATTTCACAAATGGGTATTTTTAGTGTCTTTGTGAAAATAAATGGTATGTTTCTAGGGAGATTTTCTTCCCACGGTCCATCGCTTTTTCTCACCAACTCCGTGTTCTTTGGGGCTAACTGAGATAATTAAGATAAATCATGGCAACTGTTAATCACTGTTGACATTCACGCATTTGCAACCAAAAAATGGTGGCCCAAGATTGTTGCAACTCGATTATCGTCTGTTGACACTATTGTGTAACAATTTTTGTACAAACTGCACAAATTCTTTTCATAACCTTGCATCATCGATCAATGTATACACAGTTCGTTAACCTTTTGTTCGCTTTTGCGCAATTTTTGTCATGTCCATTTTTTTGTGGTAGCTAATTTGTTTTGTTTGGAATGTTTGTTCGTAATAATTTTTAGTCCACATTTTAATCGAATTTATGTTTTTTTTCTCTCCTTTTCTGGCATTTTTTTAAAAAACGTGGACTATGAGCGAAAATCATGGTGATTCTTTTGTGTGAAAATGACTGATTTGTTAAGCACATATTTGTGTTTCGTTTTGAATAAGTTTGACTAACAATCAAGGCGATTTTCACGTGAAAAATAGAATATTATTCCGTAAACTAGTGTACACATGTAGCCAAAAATCAACAAAATCAGAGTACCAAAAAAAGCGTTAAAAAACATTTGCACCAATTGCATCTGCATTCAGTTTATTTTGTCCCAAAAAGTTTAAGTATTCTGCATGATGAGATTGGGCACAGGTGTCCACGGAAGTACATTCCTCAGATGTATTATTTTAATGGGACGCAGCCGACTGTTTTTGTATAATTTATCAAATCTTCAAATTTTTTAAATCTGTTCTGGACGACGGAATACCGACAACGAACACAAAAAATGCATGATAGAAATTAGCCATGTCTATGGCAATTGTTAATTAATTCCTGTGGACAATTTCATGAAATGCAAAATCGCAATTAGTGTATTTAAAATAGTTTTTTTGACGACTAAAATGTTAAATGGGCAAAATACATTCTGCGATGAAATTGGGATTGTTTTGAAATTCGCATTTTCTCCATTTAAAATTGTTTCTTTGACGACTAAAATGGTAAAGGGCAAAATACATTAAATGCAGAATCTGCATTATTTTCTACTGTGAAAACAATCCCTGGGTCCAATCCGCATATAATGTATTTTGTCCATTTACCAAAATTTTAGTCGTCAAAGAATTTTTTTTATAAATAAATACACTAAATGCGGATGCTGCATTTTGCGATGAAAACAATCCCTGAACTCCATTTAAAAAATACTTGAATATTTCCAAAAAGAATAAAATACACAGACAGACAAACAAACAAACGCATAAAGTGAAACGTATAAATAGTTACATAAGAGCAAAAATTTTGAAGGAACACGAAGAGAGTAGTGCCACCCAATCTGGGTCCCTCTCACCCACAATCATGCAGGATGACGACACACACGATGAGAAAAACGAGTATACGAACGACCACAGAATCGAGCGAGCAAAAAAAAGCTACCTGCAATGCACGACGATGATGACAAAAAAAAAAGAAGTTGATAAAGTTGACCTAGTATCCACTACTCGGCGAGTATGTAGGTCTCGAAATCTCGAGTGCCTTGAGCACGTATATCAAACATTTCAGTATGAAATCACACACTGCGGCTTGTTCTCGTCCCCTCGCAGCGAGTCGCTTTAATTCGAAAATATACACAAAATGTCTAAAATCATGAAGTTGGACAGGGGCGTGCACTCGGATCCAGAAACTTACGACCAGGTACCATTTTTTAACCGATTTTTTAAGTTTAACAACTTTCATCCCCGTAATTTAATAAAAAAAAACCTTCCAGCTCCTAACTCGAATGAGAAAAACGTACGCGTCAGGAAAGACCCGGAACGTTCAGTTCAGAATCAAGCAACTGAAATCCCTCCTGCGGATGTACATAGACAGGAACGACGAGATCCTGGAGTCGCTGAGGATGGACATGAGAAAGTCGACCCTGGAAGGCTACATGTACGAGATCGACCTGATGAAAAACGACATTCGGGAAACGATCAAGAACTTGGAGAACTGGGCCAAGCCTTACTACCTCCACACCAACTGGCTCACAATATCAGACAGGGCGTATATCCTCAGACAACCATATGGAGTCGTGAGTTATTACACTAAATCTCGCTTAGCCCCGAAATAGAGATGAGTAAATGAATTCCCAAAATAGGTGCTGGTGATAGGCACGTGGAACTACCCATGGCAACTAACCCTAGTCCCAACAGCAGGCGCGATAGCAGCGGGTAACTGCGTGCTAATAAAACCGTCTGAAGTGTCAAGTCACACGGCAGCGAAGATCGCGGAGCTGCTACCTCAGTACTTGGACCCAGAGTGCTACGTGGTGGTGTGCGGTGGTGCGTACGAGACGGACCTCCTGTTGGACCAGAGATTCGACTACATCTTTTACACAGGGAGCTTAGGTGTCGGGAGGAAGGTCCACGCCAAGGCCAACAAGTACCTCACCCCCGTCACTCTCGAGCTCGGAGGGAAGAGTCCCGTGTTCATCGATGACACTGTCGACTACGCCATCACTGCCAAGAGGATCCTCTGGGGCAAGTGCATGAACATGGGGCAGACGTGAGTTTACTTTTTTTTTGACTTATTTTTGGCGTGGACCTTCTTTGACTTATGAAGAATCAGTTATTTACTTGCTACAAAGAGGTTAAAAAAACCACATATTCCGCAGTTGCGTAGCACCAGACTACGTGTTGTGCACGCGCAGAGTGGCGACGAACCTGATCCCGCACTTCCTTCCGATAATGCAAGAGTGGTACGGAGACAACTGGAAGAGCGTGCCAGACCTGGCAAGGATCATAAACAGGAAGCACTTCAACAGGATCGTGAACCTGATCAAGACGGCTTCAGGGAAGATCGTTATGGGAGGAGAGACTGACGAGGAGGACCTCTGGATCAAACCTACGATCATAGTCGGGGTCAGTCCTACAGACCCGATCATGAACGAAGAGGTGTTCGGGCCCGTGTTGCCCATTTTGTTGCTTGACGAAGCTCCTGACTGCGGGATCGAGGAGGCTGTCCAGTTTGTCAACTCCAGGGACGGCAGTCCGCTATGTATGTACTGCTTCACTTCCAACAAGGAGGTTAAACAGGTCTTTCAGGATAGGACTTCTTCTGGGAACATGGCCATCAACGATACTGTCATTCAGTTCGTCAGTGAGTTATTTCATTTATTCCACCAAAATAATACAAATACTCTCGGCAACAAATTTACAGTCAATTTTTAAAAAAATTCCCTAGTCGACGAGTTCCCGTTCGGAGGCATAGGAACATCAGGAATGGGCTGCTACCACGGGAAGTACTCATTCGACACGTTCACCCACGAGAAACCAGTAGTGGCCCGTGACTTCAGTTTGATCGGAGACAAAGTGGGACTCGTGAGGTATCCGCCTTACAACAAGTACAAGATCAATTTCCTGAGTTTCATGCTGTGGCACTGGAAGAAATTCAAGATCTTCTACTTTGACTACGTTCCTCACGCTCTCTGCTTTCTCACAGGCATTCTCTTCCTCGTCGTATTCGAGTTCGTCTATGGCGACGGCGCTATCGCTCAGATGGCATTCGACGCCGTCGGCCAGTTCGTTAGAAATAGGCTTATCTGACTTCATTATCTTAATTATATACCGCACCAGGATTACGATAGATTAAATAAAATATTTACAACCTGAGATTTTTTGGGAACTGTTGAGGCTGGCTATTGTCGACAATTGATTATTTTACAAAAAAATTAGGGTTGGTAAAGTGTTCATATTTATTTCAAGTGTCATGACATGACACACGCAGAATCTGGATAACTTATTTGGTAACCTTCATTCACAAAAATTACCAACATCCGACTCATCATCCGTCGACTATCAATGTTCTGCCTGTCAATCATGCATATTACCAAGGTAACAAATGCAAGATTTTGTTGTAAGGAATATTGCATGCATACATCAAATTCATATCATGCACATCATTTTCAAGACAATTTTATTACATGCAAATCCCGAAAGTTATTAACCTGCATCCACCACAAAAGAACAGGTACCCAAAAAAAAACCAACAAAGAAACATGCAAATATTGTTACGGTAAGCGAGCCATTTCGCACAAAATCTTTGTTTACGTACCCCATTGAACGAAATTCGGTAAAATAAATATCAACAGTAGTGTATATCTCTGAATACATACACGCACATCCGCAACATCACCCATGCACCACCCAAAAGAGAGAGAAAAAAACAAGTGAACCCTCTCAGACTCTCCTCCACCAATAGAACGTGAGTGAGTTCTCGACTGAACTCAAGCGGTAAAGCTCTCCCTCTACTTCTCTCCTAAAGTGCATTTTTCCATACACATTCCCTCTCGGAAAAATCCCAACGGACAAAAATTTTCTCCCTTCTCTCTCTCCTTCATTCAGTCATTCAGTCTCGGAAAGCGACTACACACATTATTATGGTCATAATATAAATAAAAGGTTTTCAAACTACATCACCATGGAGATACTTGACTCGCAATCCCAATTAATACAAAACTTTATTATCATAAATGATAACCCTGGGATACTGATCAGTGGCGCTGATAATCACCATCACCTCCATCAGCAACCACAGATCGTTACTCTGCAGAATAGCTTGATCGGGGTTAAAGTTGAGGAGGTTGGTGAGATACCTGCTCCTTCCAGTAAGAGTAAAAAGAAAAATAATAATAATAGCGAGAATAAGCAGCAGCGGAAGAGGGCTATTAATCGTGGCAGGTGGACCAAAGATGAGGATGATCGGCTCAAGGGGTAATCTTTACATATTTTTTTTATATATGCACTTGAACCATTTTCAATCTTTTTTCCATAAACCATGTTCAATCTTTTTCTCATAAACCATCTCAAACCATTTCTACACAAACGGTATTAAACCATTTCCACGCAAACGGTATTAAACTATTTCCACAAAAACCATCTCAAACCATTTCTACACAAACGGTATTAAACTATTTTCACACAAATCATGTGAAACCATTTTCACACAAACCATATCAAACAATATCCACACAAACGGTATTAAACCATTTCCACACAAGCACAATCTCAATAGAAACCTCTAAAGCAGCTATAATTTTCACAAAATATACTTTTTAAACGAAAAAAAACACAGACTAATCCACCAGCACTCCGAGTCGAGCATGCCGTATGTCTCAAAGTTTTTCCCAGACCGCTCGCTGATGCAGTGCCAGACGAGGTGGTACAAGGTCCTGTCCCCAAACCTGATAAAAGGCCAGTGGACGAAAGAAGAAGACGACATGGTAGTGAAGCTAGTTAACCAGTACGGTCCAAAGAAGTGGACGCTAATAGCGAAGCACTTGAAGGGCAGAATAGGAAAGCAGTGCAGGGAGAGGTGGCACAACCACCTGAACCCCGACATAAACAAGACCCAGTGGTCGGAACAAGAAGACAACATCATAATAGAAGCCCACAACAAGTGCGGTAATCAGTGGAGCAAGATCGCGAAGCTGCTCCCAGGGAGAACAGACAACGCGATTAAAAACCACTGGAACAGTACTATTCGGAGGAGGGTGGGTGGCGAGAGGGGTGGCAAGAAGAGCGGCTCTGGTGGTGGTGGGAAGAAAGGGAGACCTAGGAAGATCAAGCACGTCGTCAAGGATGAGGGGAACGAGTTGGCTACAACGTCGCAAATTGTGCATCGTAGTACGAGTGCGTTTTTCGACTCTGGGTTGGGGTGTGACGCCAGTGTCATCAAAAGTGAAATCGAGAATAGCGAGAGCATGCAGGTATGTCTTTGTTTTAGTTCTAAATTTAAATTTCAATATGTCAAAAATGTTTTCAAAATTTTTTTAAAAACGTATAAAAAATATTTTAAAAAACGTATAAAAACTGTTTTCAAAAAGTGTTCAAAAGATGTTTTAAAAAAACGCATTGAAAAATGTCCTCAGGTTGACCCCGGAGAGACGCCAGTGTCATCAAAAGTGAAATCGAGAATAGCGAGAGCATGCAGGTATGTCTTTGTTTTAGTTCTAAATTTAAATTTCAATATGTCAAAAATGTTCAAAAATTTTTTAAAAGGCGTTCAAAAAATGTTTTCAAAATATTTTAAAAATCTGTAAAAAAATGTTTTATAAAAGTGTTCAAAAAATCTGTAAAAACATGTTTTAAAAAAACGCATTGAAAAATGTCCTCAGGTTGACCCCGGAGTGTTCGACAGCCCAGTTCTGACCCTGCACAACGACCCGATGATAACCCACTCCCTAGACGAGAAGTTTTCGAGCACCTTCGTGAGGGACTCGTCGTCGTCTCCAAACGGATGCTACTTCAGCGACAGCGACTTCAACAACATCTCCCCGATACTCAAACTATGCAGTGGTGAGTTAAATTTAATATCACACAACGATTTAGAAGTAAAACGTAACAAAAACTTGTTAACAGAATCGAGCCAGTCGACATCACCCCTGTACACCCCAAAGATCCCAAGAGTCTCATGCTCGTCACTACGAGCAACCCAAGAGCTGAACACCCCAGTAGTAGGCAACCACATGACGACCCCGAAGTCGATCCCTAGAATGAGCAATTCAAAGACGCCTACTCCGCTGAAGAAAGCTTTGGCTGATATGCGAAGGACGTCGTTCATTTCTCCACCGAAGCTGGAAGACCTCGCTGATATCATCAAGACAAACATGTTGAGTCCTTCTACTCCTTCCAAGACGCTGGATGAGAGTCTTCTCAGTTCTTTCCAGGATGATGACGTCGTTGGGGACTATGGCCTTTGCCTTTTTACTCCTCCTTCTGTTTGGGGGGCTGCGAGGGGGAAGGAGAATTTCGTCCAGAGGGATTCTAAGAGGAAGTCACAGGCTTCGAAGAGAATCGCTTTCTCACCTCTCAAGGTCGCTAACGAGAAAATGGATAATGGTGGTGGTGGCGTGTTTACTTCTAATAATGTTCTCGGACAACAGCAGCAGGTATTGTGTATGCAACCAAATATGTTTATTTTAATCACTTTTATTCATATTATATCTGTCTCCATAGCAACTCTGGTCATCAAACAAGCCCGTTACACAAATCAAATTAGAAGAAGCCTCATCATCAAGATGCCTTTTCACAACAGAAGAAGAGGTAACAACGCCGTTCCTCCAGTATTGAGTGCAGCTATATAAACAAAAATATCCATTATTCCTTTGTAGTAAAATCCCAAAGAAAAAAAAAGTATCGCAATGTACATTAGCACGATGGTGGTGGGTTTTTGATATATATATATTACTGTATGCATATACGTATAAAAAAAGTATATAAAAGTATATCCTGTCTATACAAGATCGTCTAGACGATCATTCTCGTCTGGCATTTTTTTTTCGATGATCCACTACACTCCACACAAAAGAAGAGCATCTGATCGTTCACACTGCCATGTAAAAGCACATTTAAAAGAATGCAAGAAGTTAAATAAAAAAAATAAACAAAAAAAATGAATCACCATCACCCCCCTCAAAAGTCGAGACCCCGACGATCGAGAACCCCTACAAGTAACCATAACAACGCAGACTGCAACTACAGCATCGAATCGTTAAACAGCACGACGACCTCGTACTCGTCGAATTCCAGCCCGCTAGTGAACTGGAAAACAGTGTTCTGCATCCTCGTGTGTGTGCTGTCCTTTGGGGTCATTGTCCTGTTCACGAGACCGTCTCTCGAGCTCGACTACTCGAACACCACCGTTGTGGAGCAGTCTCAGGAGCAGACCCCTGTTCAGTTCGACTACAACACGGACTCTGACTCGGAGCACAAGTCGGAGGTCACTCACCCCAGGTCGCAAGTCTCAGAGTTCATTCACCTGTACAAGCTACCCCCTCCCGTCGACAATGACGACTACAAGGTGAGCAGGTTCAACAAGAACACCAGGCACCACTACTACAACACTGGGGTGTTCAGACCACCAAAGTCGAGGTTGTGGGACCCCCATCCTCAGTACATCTTCCACGCTTTTAACATCAGGTTCCACCTCGTTCTCAACCAAATCTCTAAGAAACACTCGTTCATCATGCCTGGGTTCAAAGTCACTACCCACAGGGGGAGGTCAGAGACTTGGGTCTCCAGGGATACGGGTAACGATAATAATAATCACGGGGAGGTGCAGACTTTTGAAGGCTGCTTCTACAACGGGTACGTGCTCGGGGACCTTGACTCTTCCGTTGCCGTCAGTCTGTGCAACGGAATGGTGAGTTTACTGCATTTTGTTCCCTTGGTTACTAACAACTAGTAGTAGTAGCTAACACGCATGGCTGAGGAAATTTTGAGCGAAATTTGAGGAAATTTTGAGGGAATTTTGAGGAAATTTTGAGGGAAATTTTGAGCGAAATTTGAGCGAATTTTGACTGAAATTTGAGGAAATTTTGAGCGAAATTTGAGGAAATTTTGAGCGAAATTTGAGGAAATTTTGAGCGAATTTTGAGGAAATTTTGAGCGAAATTTGAAGAAATTTTGAGGAAATTTGAGGGAATTTGAGGAAATTTTGAGAAAATTTTGACCGAATTTTGAGGAAAGTTTGAGGAAATTTTGACTGAATTTTGAGGAAAGTTTGACCGAATGTTGAGGAAAGTTTGAACGAATTTTGAGGAAAGTTTGAACGAATTTTGACGGAATTTTGAAAATAATTGACCGAATTTTGAGGAAGTTTGAGAAAATATTGAGGAAATTTTTAAGAGAGAGAAAAATTGCAAACGAACGAAAAAATTTGCAGACGGGTCACATCCGCACATCAACAGGAAGCTACTTCATCGAGCCCCGTTACAGGAACAGCGAGGAGCACGAGATCTACCAAATAGCGTCGTTGCAGCATCGTCACCACGACGACCCAGTCCCTCCCCCACACAACAGAACAACGAATTTGAAGATAACCCCGTACGACTACTACTCAGACGAAGACTACGACTCTGCAGAGACACTGAGCGCCAACGATCAAGGTCAGATGAGGTCAAAGAGGTCGTTATCTACGGAGAGGTACGTGGAGCTGACGGTAGTAACAGACCAGACAATGTCCAGGTACCATGGAGACAACCTGAAGCACTACGTGCTCACGCTGCTGTCGATAGTGGCGTTAGTGTACAGGGACGCTAGCATCGGTAACCCTGTCAACATAGTTCTTGTTAACTTCCACGTGCTGACTGACACGGATTTCTCGGGTACTTCGAACTCGACTACCAGTTTGCACGGGACCAGTGCGAGTGAGATGCTCAGGAACTTTTGCAAGTGGCAGAAGGAGCACAATCACCCTGACGACAGGCATCCGTTGCATCACGACACTGCGTTGCTGTTGACTAGGGAGACTATTTGCAGGAATCCTTGGGTTGGCAAGTGCGATACTTTGGGGCTGGCCGAGTTGGGGACCATGTGTGACCACTATGCTTCTTGTGCTATTGTTCAGGATAACGGGTTGAGTGCCGCTTTCACTATCGCTCATGAGCTTGGGCATGTTCTCAATATGCCTCATGATGATGATTACAAGTGCTCGGGGTTTGTTAAACTTGATGGCGATGACGTGTTTGATGATGATAACGGCGAGGTGGATGGCGGCAGGGGGGTCGAGAAGAGGTTGATTCAGCATTATGTTATGAGTCGCATGTTGGATCATAATACTTATCCTTGGGCTTGGTCTATGTGCTCCAGGCACTTTCTTACTGAGTTTCTTGAGTGAGTTTTCTTATTTTATACTCCCGTTTTGTTTGTCTGTTTGTCTGTTACTGACATTTTGTTTTTTTAGTGCTGGGCATGGGTATTGTCTGGAGGATAAACCTGACTCTAATTTGCTTTATAATGATGATGAGAACTCTGTTGATGATGAGACTGGGAGTCAGCAGCCTGGGGAGATCTTCTCGGAGCATAAGCAGTGTGAGCTCGTGTTCGGGCCCAACTCGCAACTTTGCTCTTACATGGTCAGTTTTTAATATGTTTTGGTTTTTTTTGTAAATTTTTGCTAATTTTTTTTTAGTTTGTAAATTTTTGCTAATTTATTAAACTTTTTTTGTGTTTTGTAAATTTATTGTTTTTTTTGTAAATTTTTGCTAAATTTTTGCTAATTTATTAAACTTTTTTTTGTATTTTGTAAATTTTTGTTAAATTTGAATTGTGTGGAATCAAAATTTTATATAACACTTTTTTTTGTAAATTTGCGTTTAAATTTATTAAATTTAAAGCCGCCGT